>CM053792.1:394230893-394398393 GCA_028749045.1 Cupressus sempervirens | reverse complement strand
GATGATGATGATGATAATGAGAACAATAATAATAAAATAAATAAATAATGAGAAGAAGAAGAAGAAAATAGGAAGAAAAAAAATAATAAGTATAATAAAACTAAAATAATAATTTAAAAATAACTTAATAAAAAAAAAGAAATAAAATAACTCAAACCTAGCTAAACAAGGCTGCAATGGAGTGGAGTTCCAATGTTTAAAAATATTAGATGTTGATAAATATTAAGAAAGCAAAGGTTCCCTATTAAAAAAATTCAATAAATGGTGGCTTAATGAATTGTTATCAATTCTTACGATAAGATGAGTTCATTAGGACCTATGTATGTGGTTATGGTCATGTAACTTTAGTAATCCTTGTTGGGTGAAGATTGTTGAGATAATCATGAGAAGGTTTATCTTGAAAAGGTATTCCATTAATTTATTTAGTCACCATTTTGTTCTATGATATTGCTATCAAGATTCAAATATGTAGTTTTTGAGTCAAGCTTGTTGACCCACATTTCATGAGTTAATAAAACTACATAGTTCAATCCTTGTAGAAATATCACAATTTGACTTATGGTGGAAAATATCTCCAGCTTCTCATTTTATTCTCGTAAATCATTTTCACCTAAGCAACTGATGTCTTTTTCTTTTTACTCTTCTTCCCTTGACTCTAGGATTAAGGACCATGTCAAGAAGCCTAATCTTTCCATCCTTCATGAAGGTCACATTTTTCTTATCATAAAGCATGCCAAAACATTGTCGATCTCAAGCATCCCTAAAAAGGTAAAACCTAAACACAAAATGTTTAAACATGTATTTGTTCATTACTCTAATATGCCTACCAACTATGAACATATTTTTCAAGTACAAAGTTGCATTAGTTTATGGGAATGATGAGGATGTCTTGTCAAAGGCTAAGAAACCAAATAAAAGGAAGCTCTAGTAAGTGTGGTTCAATGGTTCCTTCTCTCTTAGAAAGAGGAGACTTATTTGGTTAAAGAGAGGAGAAACTTCTCATAAATTGCTAGAGATGGCCATAGTAGAATTTTGAGGGGGATAAAGAGGATTCATGTGACATAAAGAATGAAGATTTATGATAGGAGGAGATGGGAGAATATTTATTTGAAGTTAATTCTCATGTGGGATATGTTCAAGAGGATAATTCATTTAAAGAGTAGGTTGGTGAGGATCAATGTCATGAGGATGATATGTCTAGGGAGAGTGGGGATTGGGTCAAGGATGTTATTGGTAATGTCTAAAATGGGGCATTGGCCTAGGCTGGGCTATCTAAATTATTTCTCTTTGAACTTAACATTGTTCATGAGAAAATGTAGGATCGTCATATCAAATTGGAAAAGGTGGAAACAATGGTGGGAACTGAGAGGAATAATGAGGATAACTCTAAGATGTTATCTATCCTTGAGAAAGTGGCCACATATATTAAAGTTCTTAAAATGACTATGAAATGACGATAAAGAAATTGGAGAATACTATCAACAATGTGAATTGTAAACTAGATATGCTAGTTAAAGTAAGTCATTATTTAATGCTTGAAGATTCAAAAGGGCTTAGTGTCCTTAATGATAAACTTGATAATCTGATGATGCTAGCTCTAATAATATGTGGCTTTACTAGTGAAGAGAGTAATGTCAATTTAGGAAAAGGTTTGAAGGATAATAGGGAAACCTAAATTTAGTTAAGAGAAGTAATGTATTTTCCCTAAAGCAAGGTACTTCTATTAGGACTCATAGTCACTCTAAGAGGGGTGTGGACGAGTGTAAGATTATTAGAGAGGTGGTTGACCTCCATAGTCAATTGACTGAAAAAGCCTTGAAGGTGGCTCACATTCTCAAGAAACTCCAATATTGTTCTTCATGCTCTATTACATGTGCTTTTGTTTTTTGTTTATTTTTTCCCTTTTTTGTCAATTGTTGTTTTGTTGTTGGTTTCTAATTTTTTCTTTGTAGGTATCTTTTTTATGTAAATACACATAAAGAGTAGGTTCCTACTCTTATCTTTCCCTCTTTTTCTCCATTTTAGAGATGTGTGCATGTTTACCTAATATGCCCTCCTCATAAAGACTCGTCCTTACATCATTGGGTTTTGTAATCTTCCAATTGTTCACATTTTTAGCTATTTTACAATTTTTCCTTCAATTTTCCATTTTAGATGTGTTGTGTACATGATTACCTAACCTGACTTCATTGTCAAAGACCCATCCTTGCATCATTTGATTTTTTTGTTTGTCTTTCTTGTTTTAGAACTTTTCACAACTTGTTACTATATTTATTTAAATCATTTATTTTATGGTATGTCCCATATCAAGTGAAAACACATTGTCATAAGTTTTATAACTTCATTTGCAACTAGATTCTCATCTTTTAACATCATCATACCATTGAAATAAAGGAGTGAAAATTTATTCAAGCTGAAAGAGAAACAAGAACAAATGGAGAAAGGGCATTAGATAGCCCTATCAAGATCAAACAAGTGATCAAGTTGATGGGACAAGCCCATCGGAAGTTGAGTCTTATCAACAATGTTCCAATTACACATATGGTCAAAAGCCCACTTTGCCAAACAATTAGCAACACTATTCCATTCCCTGGGAATATGAGTGAAAGTAACAGACTCCAAAGAAGTACACAAATTATAAATCTAGTCCGCAATCAAAGCTAACTTCCAACTAACAACTTCATAATGTTGTTGATTCAAAAGATGTATCATCATACCATTGTTCTAATCATTTTATATTTGTTCTCTAACAATATAACCATTCCTTCTATTCAAAATATCTCGCTTAGGGTGATTTGATCCGATTGATACAATTCCACTCCGCTACGTCTTCCATTTTTTTACTATTTGTCACATGAGGTTCTTGTGTAAACGTTAATTTTAAAGTCATTAATATGTTTATTTTTGTCGTAAGACATAGCCAGACACTTTTCAACTAACATTGTATCTATTACACACCCCTCGAATAATGTATTATCTTAGAAAACTTTTCGTGCACATTTCCATTTACATTCAGAATCCAATCAATGGTCTGTTACTAAAGTAAATCGAGTTGATTTGAGTTTTTCGTATCCTCCATTTGAGTTTTACTTAATTTATTATGAGCCCGGGTATCCTCCATACAAAATACACTTTTGACAAAAATTGACTTTTGGTACATTCTGTCTGGAGCATAGCTAGCGACATTTATTACGTCTCTCTAAAACATCACAAAAAATGATGGTGGGTACATCTGAATACAGATCATTCGGATCCCGACATATGTCAAATGGCATATCTGAGTTGTATCTAGATGTTTGCGTATTCTGAAGTACATGGTTCGTCTAGCCATATCCATGTTAAAATCTTCATATGGCACCCACCCCAAGCATAAGTAACATTGGATAAGGTTTCAATTTTTGAAATGAAAATAAGCGGCAACTGGTTCATTCTGATGAGCTTGACAGAAACCAAGGAGATCAGCTCAAGTCAAAGACAATTTTCAATATAGAAAATAAGGAACAAAGACACAACATATTTTTAGTATGACAGTTGCTTCAAAAACTCGGTCTGCATTAATAATAGTTTATGCTCAAAAGTTCATGTGAATAGCAAACAACCAAGTTCAGTTTGTTGATGTTTTGTAGCTTCACTCGAATAAATTGTAGCATGTGTGTGTGTGTGTGTGTGTGTGTGTGTGTGTGTGTGTGTGTGTGTGCATATATATATGTACACACACACACACACATATATATATGTATATATGCTACAAT
Source organism: Cupressus sempervirens (assembly GCA_028749045.1). Taxonomy (NCBI): domain Eukaryota; kingdom Viridiplantae; phylum Streptophyta; class Pinopsida; order Cupressales; family Cupressaceae; genus Cupressus; species Cupressus sempervirens. Next base: position 394,394,641 of record CM053792.1, on the reverse strand, counting down.
ATATATACATACATACATACATACATACATACGTACGTACGTATGTACGTACGTATGTATGTATGTATGTATGTATACATCTATTAACATATATATGTATAAATATATATACATACATATATATGTGTGTGTACATAGATGTATATATGTATGTATATATACATATACATCTATTAACATATATATGCATATATGTATATATGTATATATGCATATATGCATATATATGTTAATAGATGTATATGTATATATACATACATATATATACATCTATGCACACACACACACACATATATATGATTGTAATTTTATGTGCGTGTGCGCGCACACATATAGATATAATAAGCGCACACATATAGATATAATAAGTATATATATACATATATCTATATGTATATATATACATATTATATCTATATGTATGTATGTATGTATGTATATATGTATGTGTATATATGTATTAATGTATGTGTGTGTGTGTGTGTAAATGTATATGTATGTATGTATGTATGTAAGATTGTAATTATGTTAACGAACAAACATGTCCCATGAAGGGACACGTCTATTCTTTATTCACTTTTTTGTATATATAAGAGTTCGTTGTTATTTGGAAAACACATACCAAATATCATGGCAATGTTAATACATTTGCAATGATCTTCAGGAATCAACATGGTATCAGAGCAAGTTAACGAAGAGATGTCAGTTATTAGAATTGTTGATAAATATATTTTATACTTCAAATTAAGCATTGAGATTGAAATATTTTTTAGATGTTACAAAAACCATAGCATATGAATATGGATGCATATAAGATAGAGGGAATGAATATAAATCTGGATAGGGATAAGAAGATATCGGGATAAGTCAATCGTGTATTGCAGAAGGTAATATTTAATTTAATAGAAGATAATATATTCCTGAAAACAACATACATGATTTTCATTTAAACAACCCTATGGCTGCCGTGAGAAAAATTTTGTCTCTGAATCTTTGTTCCAAGTATAGAATATCAAATTGAGTGGGAGGAAATATATATGAATTATGGTGTTAACCAATGTTAACGAAAGGTTCCTTTATTGCTTCTTGTTGAAACTCTAAGATGATGCTATAGCATGTATTTTCATCCATCAAGTGTTGTATCATATATTCTTAGGAATTTACAGACCGAAAACGTGATCCAAATCTAGCACAAGTCGAATGTTATAAAAAGTTTCTAGAATTCAAACATGTCCCTGGCACATCATAGAATCTTTAGTAGATCTTCAAGCACCTTGCCCCTGATTTTTTAATCTACACCTAGAACAGTTTTGTCTAGAAAGATTTCGGACAAATAGATGAACAAAGATTCTTCAATAGCTCTAACAACCTCCATTCTGCAATTTTTAGCATCTAATGAAATGCTTAGGTTGGCACCTGCTTGCACTAACAAACTCTTGCGACTTCTTCCAAGTAACCTCCTTTAACTAGCTGGGCTAATTTTGCAAAGCAATGGTCCTCTTTTCAAAGGCATTGAAAGCTCTAACACACCAGCCCTTATCAACATTGCCATTTAACAAAATATTGAATATTTTCTAGCTGTTAGAAAATATTACTACTAGGACAAGGACATTGATGCATTAAGGTTATAAATGCATGGAAGGAGTATAGGTCACCGATGCCAAAAATTAACATGGAATCCCCACATCGAGACACAAAGAGAAGAGGGAGATATCTCACACAACAAACCAATAATAGATTGAGGAACAAGTTACCACATAAGCGGGCATACACAATGTTTTCCAAAAAACCACAGCTTGTGAGAAGTATATTATGAGGTTATCCATCTTTCACGTTAAACAATGCATATTGGGAATGATAATGTAAAAGACATCGATGAGGATAAATTGAGTTATAGCAAGAATAATAAAGGATGACAATCAACAATCCTTTAATTTTAACCATCACACACGTCTTGTGGATACGAAAGGACTCAATGACAACTGAGCTATGCTATGGTTAAATAAGGGTAAATTAAAGGAAGGTGAATGACGTGGCACTTGTAAGTACATGTTGTATATGATTTTATATTGTAAGTTACTTCTAGTATTAACATGCTATTAGGTATGAGTATTTATTTATAAATGTTAGTAATTATTAAAAGTAATAATAATTATTAGTAATTATTTATGTCTTTTAATTTTGATAAATATTTTAGTGGAGAGTGAGAATAATAGAAGAAGTCGCCACTTGAGATAAGTATTTTCTCTTGAGCATAACTTTCATGCATTACTATTATAGTAAATCTAACATGACATGATATCTTATTCGTAATTCAATATATCGAATATTATGAAAGTTTTCAAATACGAATTGATAGTTTGTGAAATCAATCAAATTTCTAATGTTCTATAGTTAAAATATAATATTATTATTGAGAATAATTATTAAAGGTGATTTTTTTTTTCTATAAGAGTTATTTGTCTTTATCTTTTCCTCTGTGAATGTTATTGTAGGAAACAGAAGATTGAGATTCAAAGGAAGCCTGATATGTTATTAGAGGCAACCTTGAAAGAAAGAAGATTGAGGATGTTATTAACCTTATGTGATCTCTATGTTATTGATTAAGAGGGAGTAAACCATTTTGAGATGGATTACTCAATTATCAATAAATTGTATCAGACAAGAGGATTGTGATTAAAGAATATTCCTCGTGACTGTGTGATTTTAATAGGCCTACCCCTGTGTACATCATGAGGAGGTGACGACTTCTAAATGATGTCACTTGTATTTGGAGAAGTTGTTGTAAGGTGATGATCTTACAACAACTTGTATTATGAGATCAAACAAATTGAGTAAATGGTGAATGTCTTACATATCAACATTCTAGGAGACCATTACTCAAAGTATTTGGTAAATATCATTGATATTCTGGGAGGCCAATACTCTTGATATCATATGTGATCTTCTCAAACCTTATTTTGAGTAATTGGTGAATATTGTATGATATTCTGGGAGACCAATACTCGTGATGTCAAATGTGATATCACACCTTATTTGAGTACTTGGTGAATATTGAACGTCAATATTCTGAAAGGCCAATACTCTTGATATCAGATGTCATATCAAAACTTTTTGAGTACTTGGTGAATATCTTTGATATTTTGGGAGGTCAATACTCGTAATATCAACTGTGATATGAAAATGATAGACATCATCTGATCAAATATATATTTTTTGCCATACCTAATAGTGCCAACAGTGTAATACATGTCCTGTGTTTATCCTCCCTAGCTAAGAGGGAGTGTTGATGTTTTGTAGCTTCACCTCGAAAAATTGTATATATATATAAACGAACAAACATGTCCCATGAAGGGACACATCTATTCTTTGCTCACTTTCTTATATATATAAGAGGTCGTTGTCATTTGGAAAACACATACCAAATATCATGGAAGAGTTAATACATTTGCAACGATCCTCAGGAATCAACACGGTTCTCCTTGTGTGACTTGCACTTATTTTTCCTAAGTGAAATCTATTTTAAAATGCCTTAGCAGACAAGGAATGGTTGAAGAAAACCAAAGATACTTGTGTACAATTTACATGCTAAAAAAAGAGATTATTACTCTTACACAATTGCAAAACAGCTAGAACCTTCATGTTTTATGAGGTTCTTATGCATTGGGAAAGAGATCCCTGTGGTGAAACACAATTCGGTAACCAATGTAAATAGCTAAATGTCAAACGTATATCACGTTGGGAGATAAGTCATCGACATTGAATCCAAACAAGATAGATATGTCAAATGAAAATCTTCAGCGGCTCATTAACTCCAGCAATGGAAACATTTAGAGTGAATGAATAATTGATTAGGAAATTGGCCATTGAACTGTACAAATGAGTCGATAAATAATTACAAAAACTCATTTAATTTGAACAAAAAAATTATACAAATACACGAGCCATTAATATAATGGATGTACTCGCATATGTCAGGTAACAGTTTTCATTTAATGTTAGTATCCATTGTGATTTGGCTGACACAATGGATGTATCAAAGGTACATCGGCCAGTGCCATCAAGGATGATACAACAGAGAACCTCAATTATCACTACAAAAAACATAGCATTCACTCTGAATGAGCAGATAAAACACAGTGCTTCCTTAAGGTAAAGACTTGAGTAAAAAAGCACTTATACTATTCAGCAGATTTGGTGGCAGTGACCACAAATCCCTCCTGTAACTTTGTCCAGCAAATAATCAAAACAAAAAATATGATGTTTCACTCTGATGAATCATTTTTGATCTGATTTACAAGATGGCCCACTACTGGTAAGAGTCTGAATGATAGCTTGCAAAACCTTGATTTCACTGTCTTTCTTTGCAATCTCCTCTTGCTTGGCACGCAACTCCTCCGTATGTATTTTAAAAACCTCTGAAACATGAGAAAAATATGGAATGAAATAAAAACTTATGAGGTCACTGTTAAGACTCTATACAGCAAAGCAATCAGCTGACTGAAGAGTCAGTCTTTCATGTACAGATTGCAAAATTAAATACAACGAGGCAAGTAATCTAAACAATGGGATAACCACTTTATACAATGATTGTTCATGATTTAAAAAGCTACCATCAAACTCAAGTTCAAAAATCTACAGCTCTTTAGTATCTTTAATATCTCCCAAGGACATTTTTATAGTTAAAGTCATTTTATGAATGACATGAAAGAAAATGAATAGCCATCGATTTGGCTTCCCATGTACATGTTACAAACCAAGTCAACTTAAACTTTCTAAAATGACTTTGTACTTTAAAATGCTATTCAATACCACAGAAGATTCTTGCATCATGTCACTTTGTTTAGACATACATACGTGTGTGTTTGTGTATTGCCCATTAATTGTAAGAAAATTCAAAATACTGATGTCTTTTAATCATATCCAAGCAAACAATTTAGTATAGAGGCATCTGTCATTAAGAGAAAAATACATCTCATCTCTATTTAGGTACTTAGTAAAATTTGCTAACAAAGATTATAGCTTTAGGATGTGGTATAATGGCAAGTCACAGTAGTAAATAATTAGTTCACAAGTAAACAGATCCAATTCATTGCTCGGGCGTTAAGTTCAATCATTGCGAAAGGCTTTAACTGCCCAATGACTTAATGACCCATTGCTGTAGTGGTTGTTAGAGGTACTCAAGGCTTCCAAATCCAACAGTTAAAGTCCAAGCTATATAGATATGTGAAAGAAGATTTAACTCTAAGAAGTATATGTCAACCTATAGTGGCCCAACAATAGGGGGGGGGCCTTGCAGCTGTTGCTAACAAGTAGGGTATTGAACTGTTGACTAGAGATCAGAAAACTAACTCTCCTGCAATGTTTAATATATAAAGTGAAAGTTATCAAACTCACACAGATAGACTCCACTGAGGTCCAAGATTTCATAGTACAGACAATCAAACTCACACAGATAAGACTCCACTGAGGTCCAAGATTTCATAGTACAGACACGGGTACCAAACACCTCAGCTACTCAATTTCTCTAACAATACAATAATCCTGGTGCAACTCAGAGCATTGCTTTGTCAATCAGACATCTACCGAAGTCTAGTAAAATTCTAAAATTATCATTGCCACTTCTTGGCACTCACAGCATAAACTACAATGATTCACTTATTATAATGCGAACAAAGATAAATGTAGTCCGGTATGATATGATAAGAATAAACATGTGATATTTTTAAAAACAACAATAAGAGAATGAAGCATCGATCCATTCTAGGAAATAAAGTAAATAAATCCACAAAAAGATAACAAAATTGGATCATTGAAAATTACACTCAAACAGCAGCTCATACTCAATGGCTGACATTAGATTGATATGTACCTTACGTCACCAACAGCCAAGAAGACATGGGGAGCTTTAATATTCAGATTCGAACGGCTACACATAATCTAACCAGTGAGTCACATACATCTTCAGCTTTTCCATATACAATTTACAGATTCCATTGCAAGAATCTCTAACTCTGAAACAAAATACATGGCATAATTAATGATTACTGGTGCTTTTATTTCCGAGTTATTCAATAACCATCCGACATATTGTATGCCTATTGCTTTATAGAAAAATTAGAACTGATATACTATCACTTTTGCATCTTTCCTAAAGCTTTGTAGATATTCATTTACCAAATGTTTTGTATGGCTCCATTTCATCTTTCTTCATAAAGCATGCTTTTGGAACTTAACAGCTCTATGCCTTATTCTCTAGCTTTGTCACTGTTGAAGATGATAGCTGCGATAGAGATCTTCACCTCTGATATTGCCATATGATTTATTTTAATTGAGATAATGCCTCTGTATTGCATCAGTAGCAGACATTTGTGGTGATATTTCTGTCATATTCATTTGTATCTTTCTTATAACCAAGTGAGCATGACATAGCACTCAAGGTGTGCGAGGTGTCTCACCCTAAATATCTGACATGTTCTTATATGAAGAGACATGCAACACGCAAAGAGACAAGCATTTGGAAATATCAAGAGACTTGCATTTGGAAAATGAAGAGACCTTCAGTTACGATATGAAGAATCTCTCAAATCAAGCTATGTATGATTACTTTGTGTGATGAGCGTGTGTTCAGTTGAAAGGAAAAGATATTTTTTGTTGTGGCTGGATTTTTTCCCTCAAGTTGGAGGGGTTTCCCAAGATAAATTGTCTTTGTGTCTTATTGTTCTTCATTTTCTTTATTGCTGTTTATCTTTATTTCTGGGCATAACTTTAACATCCTACCAAAGCAGGTTAGATAACAGCAAATAAGGGAGTTTGTCTTGTTCACTAGTTTGTGTATCTGTTGTAGATTGCAATAAGTATTTTTCAGAAAATATGTATGTGTTGAATTAAGTAGCTGCAATTTAGATCTTCATCTGTTCTTGTTCGTGATCTTGGACTCGTTAAGGCATTTTTCAGATGACGTCTATTGCTTTTATAAGTCCTGTGTATTGAAGCTGTAGCTGCGATATCTCTCTTATATTTCTGATGAGATGTGATTCGATTTCATCCTCTTTTGTCTCTTCTGTAATTGAGCTGCATCAGATCACCGTTCTTCGTATTTACTTTCTTGGTGCCCTGCTCTTTCTTCTATCCTTTTGTCTTCATGACTTTAAGATTTTCATACACCTTTAGCTGCTCATTTTAAATATCGATGTCATCCAATTCTTATCACTGTCGACAATGTTTATGGTATTGATGTTCGCGTATCCTTGTAACACCTGTCGGTTGAGCTACCATCAAGACTCTTTGCCTTCAGCTTTTTTTGTTGTGTCAATTCATGATGTTATCTAGTTCCTTGGCACTAATAACAGTTTGTGTATTATCATGCATAATCTATGTGTGGTGGTGGAATCAGAATTTTGGCAGTAAGATTTACCTCTACTGATGCCATGAGCATTGCGTTGGCTGTAGAGGCAAAATTTGAAAGAAAAAATCTCTTTTGTGTATTTTGTATGTATACTTGTTGTGTGTACTGAAGTCTTGCACACGTGTGAGGTATTTTCATAGCATCAGAAATATTGTGCAGTGTGAAGGAATATGATCTCAGATAGAATGCAAGTATCTCTCAAATTATTTACTTGCAGGCTTAATTATAAAAACAATTCTGATATATATAAATATACTTCTGACCTGTGATATCAGTCAAGTTATATTTCTTAGAATTATGTAACTGTTGCCAAGAACCAATATGCTAGATAATGTGTGGCAGAGCACACACGAGTTTGCAGAGGTAACACGTATTTGATCGATGCTTTTCCAAACACAGTACTCACGTCAAATATACGATGAGAAAGGTCACCCACGTAGGGGCATGACCCTGTGTGGCTTATGCCACGTAGGGTCATGCAGGGTCATGCCCCTACATGGTATTTGGTTGACTTTAATTACAATGTAATCACGATCACAATCGAGTCTTTATTTAAGGGGCATCAGGCTTTAACTAATCATGCCTAAAAACAAACGCTGCATTATGAGATGAGTTTGATTTAATAAATTTGATTGTGTGTGTGTGTGTGTGTGTGTGTGAGATTTATATATAGACATAATCATTATCATGTATTAATCCAACATATGCTATCACATTACACACCCTCTTAGCAAGGAACAATAGATACAATCCAAACATCTCAATTGTTGATCTTCATTTGAATGATTTTCGTCTCTCATATTCTTGTGAAACAAGAATATCACACTAAGTCATATCCTAGAAGGATATAAGTTATCTGATTTCCAGCACATTCTGGGACAAAACTGGCTGTAGCCTATTAGATAACAATCTTAATCTTAAGGACAACATAGTAGTCTCCTATATCACAGGTATCACAATCTCCAGCCTATTCTGGGACATAAATTAAAGTAGTCCATCGTAATACGTTACTTATCATGACCTCCGACACGTTTCACGACAACAATCTAACGTAGTATGTCATGATAATAGATTAAGAACTCAATCTCAGTATCATGATTTCCAGCACATTCTGGGACAACAACTTAATGTAGTCTATCATGATAACTGGTCAAACTATTGCTAAGATCATCACCTTGCAAACCTTAAAAATACATCAAATTAAAAGTCGTCAGCTTTCATGACATAAACCACATATGTAACATTGTAACGCTTTTAACATTTTAAATATAAAAGAATCTATATTAAATTTAAACATGACTGAGACTTAATCTCAAGAATTACAATTACATTTTAGTCATACCAAGTTTACCTTTAAAGTACTCCACTTTCAACATTGCAAGAGGTTTGGTAAGTATGTCGGCATTTTGCTCTTCAATGCTGATGTATGCCAACTTGATGACATTCCTCTCTACCATATCTATGATGTAGTGGTAGGGAATCTCTATGTGCTTAGATCAGTTATGATGGACTGGATTTACTAACAATTTAATGCAACGTTGATTATCATAGTGTATAACTGTGGGATTCAAGGACTTCCCAAATACTCCAACCAATAACTTCCTTAACCATACTACTTCTCGAGCTCCCATAGAGGCGGCTATGCATTTGGCTTCAATGGAACTCTAAACAACTGCTGACTACTTCTTGCTAAACCAAGATATCATGGCAGATCAAAGGCTAAAACAACATCCTATAGTACTTTTACGGTCGATGGAACTACAGGCCCAGTCAGACTCTGAATATCCTTAAAGTTGAATCTCAACATTGTCATATTTTAGACCAAGTCCAATGGTACAACACAAATATCTCAAAATGTGTTTGGCTGCCATGAGATGAATCTTCGTAAGTTCACACATGAATTGATTTAATGTATTTGTTGCATAACAAATATTAGGGTGAGTATTCACCAAGTACATTAGGGCTCCGATTATCTGTCTATAGTATATAGGATCTGGAGGCTCAGATTCAAATGCATCAATTTTAAGCTTATGAAGATTTGTTTCCATTGGTGTGGATAATGGTTTACAGTCCATCATTCCAAATTTGGTTAAGGTGAGGGTGGGGGCCCTAGCTCGGTTGGCTAAATCTTCCCTGTTGCAGGGGGTTGGTCATGGGTTCTAGTCTCCCCCGTCCCCGTGGTACCGGTGGGCGTGTCGTGCCACTGCTACCGGTCACGTTAAAAAGTTTACCCGACGCACTGCAAAAGAAAAAAAAAGAAAAAAAAAATTGGTTAAGGTGTCAATATTGCATTTTCCTTGATTTAGGAAAATGCAATTTTCCTTTTGTCATACTTTTAGACCCATAAAATAGTGCAGAAGACCCAAATCATTCGTATCAAATTCAGATGCTAGATCATGTTTGCATTTTACAATAAGATGTTCTTCCCCAATTATCAATAGGCCATCAACATATAGAACAAGAATTAGCATGTCACCATCTAATATTTTGAAGTATATTAGGATCGGCTTCATTTTTGGAGTATCCTAGTTTGGTAAGATAATTGTCAATCCTTTTATGCCATGCCATAGGGGCTTCTTTAAGGCCGTAGAGAGCCTTCTTCAATTTACATACCTAGGAGATTTTGTTCTGAGTGACAAAGCTTTCCTTTTGTTAGTACGAAGTGGTTAACGAGGTCAAGAAGAGAGATGAAGAGAGATAGAGAGAAAGAGACAGAGAGTATGAAATCAGTTAAGCCTTTGGGCAGAAAGTGGAATATGGTCAACTGATTTTGAACAACGCAAGAATGACATAAGAATCACTAAGCTTGGAGAAGGCTTAGGACAGCATAAAATGACAAGGACAAAAAGCATGCAAGGGAAAATCCTATGGGCAAGTGGAGAGGATTCAAAATCCTAGCATGACTTTGATTTCAGCCTTCTCCCATAGCTCCTAATCCGGACCCACCTTCAAAGTCAGCCAAGGAGTTTGAGCTTTACGATGGTAGAAAAGCCATTTGGCATAGTGTAGAGGTTGAATCCTTAGGGAAGAAATGAAGAATCATTCTGAGAAAGCAAACAACATGAAAAAACAGACTTAAACATGCCCAATTCAGATTGAATTGAGACTTGATTGGAGCATCAATTGCAATTGGAAAGGTATGGAATGGTTTCAAACTAGGCGAGGTTGAAAGGAGAAAAGCCTAGAGGGGCAGTGGAGGGGTAGTGAAATCCACTGCGCTCTTAGGATTCCTGATCCTTGGAGACCTGAATTTCTGCCCCCTAAACATGGACAATTCAAGCCATAACTCAATGTGGTAATCAGGTAAACAAAATGAATGTTATCATTCCTAGACAAGGGCAGATCAATTGAGGATGAAATAGGAGGATTTGCAAGACAAAGTTAGTGATGGTTAAAATGTGGTGAAAATGCTAGAGGGGCGGCAGAATCTGCTGCCCTCTTAGGATTCACATTCCTAATCAAGCATTTTGCTACCCCCAGTCAGATCAACAAGAGAACGAAAGACCTAAGGTGTAGTTGAGAGGAAGATTTTAAGTACAATCATGACAATGGAAACTGTATGTTTGAGAGTGCAGTAGTGAAAGTTTGGAGTAAACAACGAAGTGGAAATCCTAGGGAAGGAGCAGAATCTGCTGCCCTCCTTGGATTCAAAATCCTAAGCTACCTGCACTGATGGGAGGACATGAAGAGTGAAGTGAAGGAAATGAACATAAGCTACAAATTCATAATCTCAACCAAAGCCAAAAATGAGAAGATGAGCTAAGTCCCAAGCAATCAAATGATGGAATTGGATTCTTAAACCTAAGGAAGGCTAAATTGCAGCCTCTATGAAACCAAATGGGTCCTTTCATTGAATCAAGCCTACCACTAACCAAACAAGAGTGAAGGAGAAGGGTGTTTAACTAAAATCATAAGAATAGAAAATCCCAGAGGTACAGCAAAATCTGCTGCCTTTTTAGGTTTCCAAATCCTATGAGGACTAAGAATTCCGCCCTCAATCAAGGTGGAAAAACATGAAGGAATGAAGAAGGTGGAATGTGGATCACAAGAGCAGGAGCAAGCAAAATGATGAGAGGAGCTAAGGTAAGTTTGAAGCCCAACCTTAAGGCAATCATATGATGAAGAGGGGCAAAGTTGAAAGTCCTAGAGGACAAGCAAAATTTGCTGCCCTCATAGGATGATCAAGTGGATGATTGGGCTAAGAAGATGAACAAAGAGTGGCTAGTTGAACCATGGAGTCCACATTCCAATATTTTGAAGTTGTCCAAGCTAACCAAGTCGGATTTTAAGGAAGAATATTATGACCTCATCATCGTGCTAGGCAAGGTAGTGGAAGAGCCATAAGGACCCAATTTTTTAACCTTGGATGTTCTATTTCATTGACAAGATATCTGCAAGGGAGGTGAAGTTTGAATGGGCTAAGATAAAGAGAATGACGCCATTTTACATTACATCCTATTTGGTCTACATGTTGGCCATGGTATTCAAATATCCAAGATTGACAATCATGCAACAATGTGGAATTACAACAGGAGATTTTCTTGTGTATGAATGTTGCCCGTAGTTGCTCCTTCATAACAAGCATTTCAAGATTTTCAACAATGCGTTTTCCATAAGAATTGCAAGGGAGTTACAGGAGGCTCAAAATGTGAGATTATCCAAGGAAACTAAGAAATTGATCAAGAGGCATGGGTCATGGTTCATCCAATACCCCAAATTCACATACATTTGGGTACTAGGAAGTACTTGTCCTAGGGAACTTGCAAGATATCCTACCAACAAGATGGTGATTATGGAGATGGAAAGATAATTGATTCCCTATGACAAGATTTTAAAGCATAAACATAAACTAGGGATTGGTTTTCATTCCAATCTTGGAAGTGAGACTTTCCCTTCACCGCCAGCAATTGAGGTTGTAGAGGGGTTTGACTTCAATGGTTTAGTACATTATAAGGCCAGAGAAAATTTGATCCTGAAAAGAAGATTAAGAGATCATATGGGACTAGATACCTTCATATATAAAAGATTATTTGATAGATGCAAAGGATGATTTGGAAATAAGGAAGAGGATGTACTCAAGGCTAATAATGGGCATAAATAGAAAATACAAGTGGAGGCAAATCCAAATTCATGACCAATTAGAGGAAGATGATACATCACATGGAGTGATTTCAAAACCACTACAAACCAAGAATTGGACATAATAGATTGGCATGATGATAAAGAGTTCAACCTAGATGCATTGCTAATTTCAGTCGCACTTTCCACTCAAGAGTGGTAGGATAGGAAGACAAGTTTGGTAAGAAGAAGAATCTCATTTACATATGAGAAGATGGAGGTAGAGAAAGTTGAAGAAGAATCATCCGAGCAGCCTCAAGCATCGAGTGAAAGACAACAAAGCGAAGTCAAAAAGAGGAGGAAGATTGTTGTAAAGGCCCCACCAAATAAAAACTCAAAAGATGAGGGGATAAGGATTGAGGAGCCACAAGCCAAGAAACAAATCCCTAATGCTCCTTCATCCAAGGTAAGAGTCACTTCAAAGCGGGGAAAGACCATTCCATCCAAAGGAAAGGATGTGAATCAATTAGTTTCTTCAAAATCACAAGATAGTGTAGTGCAAGAGCACCCATGGGGCACAAAGAGATCCGTGAAGTCTAGACTTTGATTTTTCATTGCTTGCGATGTAATAAGGTCCTTTGGACCATTTCATTTCATGTTGTAAGGTCTTGAGACCAAATGGTAAGGCTATAAGCCTCTAGGTCCTAAATAGGTGTGTCATGGTCAAAGGGGTCAAACTTGCTCAAAGACCCAAATAGAGTAGGAAAATAACAAATTTGATGTTTAATCATGTTAAGGGTCATTTTTGGCAATAATCGATGTCATTTGGCAAGCAGGAGATAGAAAGGTAAAAAGTTGTCAAAATGTTACAATGCAACTTTTGAGCAACTTTTGCAACTTTGCTCATAACAGCTATGTAAGTTCAAAAGATGGTTGTAAATGGTTCCAACTGCCTTGAAACATTGTTAAATGCCTCATAGGGGTCGAGGCATTCAGATCTGATGAGATTTTGAACAAAATTGATTGGACTATTCAGAAGAATTCTTTCTTCTTCTTTTTTGCATTTGTTATGGTTGTACGGACGTCTATGAATTGAAGGATCAAATCAATGCACGTGTCTGTGTAGAGTAGTGAATCATCTTTCCACTGCATTTGGTTTGAAGTAATTTGGAGAAGAATTGAGTAAGTTAAAACAATTTTCGTACCGACTGGTTTGAAACTCTCCACCAGCCAAATTGGCCCAAATCCTGGGGAATGATAGGTTGTCATATGTATATTAAGATGCAGAAAGAATCCGGTCAGTCCCTTCAATCTGTGATTTTTGAGATGGTGCCCTAGGCTTGGCATTCCTTATGTGACAAGACAAGAATACTGAGAATTGTGTTGCAGAGATCAAAAACAGGTGTTTGGTTGCAATTTGATGAAGGTTTTATTGTTCTTAGGGTTGTACACAGATGTTCCAAGAGGTGGGTTGGAGAGAGAATGCAAGTGGTGAGCAGCTCCTTTATAAAACAAGCCTATTAGCCCATTTAGGACTATTGAGTAATGTGCAGTCGACCTGGTCAAAAGTGGAACCCAGTTTTGATTTTACAGTATATCTTGTGTCAAGGAAAAGGGTATTTAAAAGCATGATTTGTTTTGGGTCTTGTTCAGGAGTTTTGGAAGTCAATGTCAAAAAGGTCAGCAATGAGGATAGATTACTATTAGGTATCCTATAAGGCTAAATACCCCAAATGTTGTTGTGGATCCAGAAGAATAAGAGTTGTTTTGCATCAACATGATTACAAAAGGAGTAAATATCATCCAAACCATCTTTGCAATGTGGTGATGAAATGATCTTGCATGTTAAGGTGTGATGCAAGGAAGATCTTGAATAAAGAAAGGAGTCTGATGTGAGAAGTTGTATCTCAAAAAGGAGTGAAATTTGATAAGGTTGTTGGTAGGCATAGAGTGTGTTGTCTAGGCCAAAACCTTGTGAGCATGTCCCTTTAAGAAGGGTCAAGGGAGTTGTAACATCAAAGAGTGGATTGGTTAAAAGATTGCTAACATAATTAAAGAGTTTTACCTTGCATTATAAGACTATTTGCATCATAGTGTTAGACAAAGTTCTTCAGGATACTCTCCTTTGAGTCCAACTAAGATGGAAGGAAACCTTCCTCCACAAAAAGAAAATGAAGAGAAGATAGATATTGAAGATTCTCCTAAAGATGGTAAGAACTCACCTACAAATGAAGGTCCAAGTGAAGATGTAGTCATCATTCCAATTGAAGATCAGAATGAAGGAGAGCCTAACATTGGATTGGGAGAATGTGCAACACCTACAATGAAATATTACATGGGAAGGACATCATGGATCTGGAGCCAATTGAGAGCATTAAAGACATTGTGCAAACTATTGGGGAGGAGAAAGAAATTCAGCCTACCGAAAGGTTAGCCAAAGTAATTAGAGATGATTCAGAGACTAGCAAAGTCCAAAATGGCATTCCAAAGGTGGATAAGACAAGGGACAACATCCTTCTGCAAGACTATGAGATCATTGAACATGACATGTGAGCTACTACAAAGCAAGAATTTGGAGATGCTCATGATGTCATTCAAGTCTTACAGGATAGAGTGAAAAAGGAAGTTGGGAAGAAAAAGAAGTACAAGGAGGAAAGTCAAAGATATAGGAATACTTCAAGCATATTTTCAATCCAATCACGCAAAGAGAACACACATTTGCACCATCTCTCACCCTTGAGAGGGAAACAATAGATAATATGGAAGATTTGAGGATGTCATTCCAAGAATCATAGGCTTGGATGGAATAAGTTGGAGAAGAGGTGATCCCCTTTCTTCCAAAATTCCTAAAACAATATCATGCACTCTCATCACTTAGAACAAGATTTCAAGCTTTGGATGCACTATGGTGAGAATTCAACCTATCAAAGAGAGAACTATAACTCAATTACAAGCAATGCAAAATTTCTTGAACAACTGTTAGAGAGGAGAAAGGTGATAAATGCAAGTGAAATGAGAGATGTTACTAAGTGATGTTTTTCTTTGACCTTCAGACAAGATACTTTGTAGAAAATATGGATTTGGAAATTTCGAAGGAAAATTTGAGAACCCTCAGCCAAGAGAGTAATAAAATTATCAAGAGAGGGCAATTGAGAAGGTTTGTTGCCTTAATAATTTTCATGAGTTCTATTAAAGACAACACACAAGATTGGGAAAACACTATTTCTACAAGCAAAATTGAGTTAGACATAGCAGATTGGAAATTGCAAAAGGCACCCATACCTCCACTAGATGAACTCAACAATATCTTGTCCAAGTTCATTGAATTAGCAAAGAGAGAGATAAGATAAGATAAAATTATTAATGTCCAACAAAAGACCACAAAAGGTCTATGGGACTGAGTGTTTACAACCAGGCAACTGACAACGGCAGGAGCACCAAACAGTGTCCAAGAAAAGCAAACAACAAGAAACAAGAAGAGAGAGGCCAAGGCAAAGACTAGGAGTCCTTCCTTGGCAAAAAGAAATCAGACCCAAAAGAATAAGACTGCAAATGAATAGGATCCCTAAACTGTCTCTGTGAACTCGTGGAGGAGTGTTGTTGATGCAAGAAACCATTGCGAGGTCTGACAGATCTGGAATAACCAGTAGAACTAGACAACCTTTTCACACCCCATAAAGGAGATAAGGGTGTGAAAAAGGCAGTAATAGGCTAATCAAATCTATGTTGGTGAGGAAGTAGTGACTGTAAAGTACTATCATAGAGAAGTATGGCCTCTTGAAGATAGAGCGCTAGACACCGTTGGTCACAATAGCTGAAAAACGATGAAAGAGAAAAGCAGTCCTGGAATAGACAATAAAATCTCCCTCTGATCTCATAAAAGATAGGGCAATGGAAAATAAAGTGAGTCTCTGTCTCAACCTCAGCTAAAGTACACAGCTTACAAATCCATTCTCCTCTGTCAATATGATGGTGTGTCTGAGCTCGAAAATGGTGAGAACCAACTCCGAAAGACCCCAAAGAGATATGAACAGCATAACTCCACCGTCGAGAAAGGTAACTAGGACGGACAATAATCCCATCATTGACTCCAAAAAGTGCTCCACATAGAAGGTGGTGCAGAGGTACCTCACCATTGGAAAAATATTACAAGTTCCATAAAATGTCATGTTTGAAGACATTTTGCATTTTTAGAGAACCATGTGATGAAATAGTCTAAACAATTAAAATATCATTGTAATGTGTTAGAAAATGGTTTAAAATAGCATTGTGATATATTTTTTAATGGATTAAATGTCATCCATAGTGGTTAGTGGTTGGTTTTTATAACTAACCAAAAATACAGCTCTTTAAAAGAAAGAGATTTGCATGTAATGAGAGAGAGAGATTGAAAAAGAATTAATAGTGGAGAGAGAAGTGAGAAAAAGAAGAGAGTGCAAATTGTGAAAAGAAAAGACCAGAGAGCCATTCAATTTTTTTTGATTATGCAAGTGCAGTGTTCTAAATTCAATATATATTGAAGTTTGTAGTTCCATTATGCACTTCTTTCTCTCTCTCATAAATGTTCAGGTTGTGGTTTTGAGTTGAATGGTTTATACATCTTGCTTGCAAGAATCAGTTATGTGGAAAGGAACCATTTTCCATAAGTATGGAATCGGCCTAAACCAGCAATGGGTCACTAGTAATTTGTGTGGGATTTTATAAGAATGTCATTCCTTTGGTTCTGTTTGTTTTGCACTCACATTGTGATGATTCAATCTTATCGGCATTTGCTGTTGGAAATGTGGTGAATGTGGCTAATATCCATGTGGAGAACAGAATTCTATCTTAGGAAAAAGACCCTCATTGCATGGGGCATAACTTTCAAACCAACCATTGGATTTTGCTGAGATTGGAATATTTTTTTACAGGCCTAATTACGCCTATCTTCACTAGAGCAATCGAAGAGTTTTGATTTGCTACAAAAGTTATTCATGTCTGAGTGTGGGTCTATCTAGAGACAGAAAGAAGAAATGTTTTGAAGGTAAATGAATATTTGATAAGATGTAATCCAGTGATCATTCATAGCCAGTGTTATCTCATATTGTATACCATTATATTGAGATGTGTTTATAGAATGATGAGATTTCATTCAAAGAGGAGCATGCAGTCTAATGTAAAGATTCTATGTTTAGGGTAAATGGGTACATTCTTATGGGAAGGTGACAGTATTTTAGAGCCTCTAATGAATGTTGATAGAGAAATATATGCAGATTTTAGCAGGGTGATTGAGTCTTGGGAGTGTAGTGAGCCATTTACATCAAAGATCAGAGCTATGCAAAGAAAGAAATTCAGTTTTGAAGTATACTAAGTTAATGATGAAGAAGAGGACCATTCAAAATTCTGAAGAAATGTGGCAACAATGCCTATCACATTGACTTGCCTACTGATTTAGGGATCTCTCCTATCTTTAATGTGGCAGATATCTATGCATTCAAGGGTCCTTTCCAAAGGATAATGAGGAAGTTGAGGCAGTGCAGCAGCAAGAAGAATCAGATTTACTACAAGAACTACCACAAGTGCCTAAACCTACCATTGAAGCCATTTTGGGCAAAAGGCAAACACAAAAGACGAGGAAACGATAGCCACCATGAGGATTAGTCCAAGTAGTAATATTACACTATTTGTATATATCAAGTCTGACATGCTCATTTAATTCCTGTCAAGAAGGGAGGAGATGAGCAGGAGCATTCAATGAGAGCTCATAAGGAGGGAGACGATCAATATCAATCCCAATCAAGCTCAGCAGAGAAGATCCCTGTGCATACCAAAGAACAAAGTAAATCATCTTCTTAGAAAAGATTTGATGCGAGCCTAATTGGCAAGTAATTTCTTCATTGGTTGTTAGATTAGGCGATTAATTATGATTGGCCCACATTTTGGTGTCATTTATTAGTTGCTGAAACTTTGTAATTTTCCTGTTGACCTATTTTAAGGTGCTTTAATTTCATTGGATGAAACGGTGACAACCCTAATTAGGTTTTGTTGGGATTAATCTGGGCCATTGATTTTGTTAAATCTTGGTCATTCATTGTAACTGGGCCCCTAGATAAGGCTTGTTCTCCTCACTTGTAAGAGAGTTATGTTGGAGAATTGTTGCTAAAATAATGCCAATTTTGCTTTACTATTCATTGTCATGTCTTACATAGTGAATTTTGTTGTGATCAAGTTGGAATTATTGCTTGGTGATCTACATTACTCACTTAGAACAGATCTGATTTCAAGTTATTATGTTAGAATTTTCTTTATAAGCAAATGGTCTTTGAATGAACTTAACTTCAATTTATACTCAATCTTAAGTTTGCATCCATTGATGGGATTGGAGAGAATGTATTAATTTGAAAAGCATTTGAGTACACCTTAGAAGCTTGCACTAGGTGGGTCAAGTCCTTGACAAGACTACATCTACTAGAATTCAAGTATATTCACATTTCCTTACATCCAAAGGCAGAAGTAGAAGTAGTTTAAGTTGAAACTGTAGTTCAAAGTTGGAAAGTCAAAATATATGTATATTGCACATTGTGAAGCCAACTCTTTAAAACCAAGTTGACAAGTCTTGGAAAACAACGTAAGTCCCCTTAGCGATCTTCCAAATCACATTATTTCAATTGAGCGACTATCCACAATAAGAAGGAACCTTAAAGTCACCTTATGATCTTTCATTGCAATCTTAGCATAAGAACTGTCTTTATTCAAGAGAGGATTGGATATTCAGTGTTTCACTCTAAAACATTGAGTGTTTGATTATGTATATTGTAGTGAAACAAAACTCACATCAACAAATACCTCTAGAGTTTATACGACTGTGAAGAAAATCCCTACACTCTGATGTAGGAGAAGGTTGAGAACTAGGAACCATGCTCCACACTTCTCTACCAATTCCATCGCCTTGGTTAACAATTTCATGTGCGATACCTTTTGCAGAGTCCTCACTATGCACATTGCAAATGCATCGTTCACTCAAACAAAATTATCATTAGCATATAATTCAATGTAATGTTAGGATTTATGAGACAGAAATAACAATTACATGCTATAACCAATATCAAAAAATAATAAATTGCACAAAAGAGAACACAAGACACAAAAATTTAACGTGGCTCACCCAATCCTTAGGCTACATCCACTAAACAGCAAGTCCAATATTCTTATTATCCAGTGATTACAACCTTGATACAATTCGTAATCCCTTACAACTCAATAATACCACAAGAAGCTACAATCTCATCATACATTATGAAATCCCTAACCACAAGCCATTTTATACAAGCTTTTTGCTGCTTACAAAATAATGGTTAGAATAAGTCGTCCAATAGAAAAATAGCAGTTGATGCCCTTTACAATAATGAAGGCAGTTGAGCTCTACCCCAAGACCCCACACAGGGCACTGCCCCTTGACCCCATCTTGGGGGCAATGCCCCCAAACCCCCATAGTAAAATCTGGGGAGAAATCGAGCTGAATAAAGTGGGGAAAAGTTAGTCTCTAAGTCTGATTAGGCTCCACATAACAACATGTAACACTAGTACTAGCATATGTCGAGATCGCAAGACAATGTGACGGGTTTCTAGGACGCAAGGAAAATGGGCCTCATTTTCGAGACAGAGGACAACAACAAGGGCAGGACGGGGCAAGGAGGGGTGTTGTATACAGATAGAACTTGAAATGCTAATTATGAAATAATATTTCAATAGAACATACTGAATTAAATACTTGAACATTGCAACATAAACTAGAACCATTGAACATTCTATTATGGGAAGTAATTGGTAAAATACTGACTTGATATTAACAGAGATCAATGGATCAATATATACAAATGAATAAACGATGTTTCCTTAGGAAACGATCGTGAAGAATAGAAACATTCTATTCTAGCTAACAGATAACTAACAACTAACTAAATATTAGAAAGATTATAATATTTACAATAGATTACAACAGATAACCATTAATTAAAAATAGAAGCTATGTATTATCGTAATACACTCCCTTAATGGTTAATCTATCCACTACACCAAGTTGTCCTTTGAATTTGACAAACTTATCTAGACCAAGAGGCTTGGTGAGAATATCTGCAGTCTGATATGCTATAGGAACATCCTACAACTCTATTGTCTCGTCTTCAACTAGTTGTTGTATGTAGTGACGGTGAACATCCACATGCTTTTTTTGTTCATGGAAGATTGGATTTCATGCTAACTTGATAACGTCGTCATTATCAACAAAGTGGTCAATCTTGCTAGTGACATTTGCATATCCCCAAACATCCGACGAAGCCAAACAACTTCACAACCTATCTTAAGTGTCCCTCTATATTCAACCTTTCTAGAGGAGAAAGAAACTATAGGTTGCTTCTTACTGGTCCATGTGACGACACTGGATCCCAAACTGAACACATATCCAGAAGTTGAGTTTTAATTGTGAACAGAACCAAGAAACTACAAGTTGCTTCTTACTGGTCCATGTGACAGCACTAGATCCCAAACAGAACACATATCCAGAAGCTGAGTTTTTATTGTCAATGGAACCCACCCAATTTGAATTTGTAAACCCCTCAAGTTTAGGATTAGCAGAACACATATCCAGAAGTTGAGTTTTTATTGTCAATAGAACCTATCCAATTTGAATTTGTAAACCCCCCGAGTTTAGGATTAGAACTCTGAAAGTAAAGAAGTCCACTATCTGTAGTGCCCTTCATATAACAAAACACACACTTGGTTGCCATCCAACAATCAACCTTGGTAGCTATCATAAAGTGTGAGATGTAGCTGACTACGAAGCTGCTATCACATCTAGTAGCAAAGAGGTAGGTGGGGTTGCCTACTAGTTGCCTATATGTAGTATGATCAACTAGAGGAGAATCACAATTGGCTCATAGCTTCAGACATTTTTCCATGGAAGTAGATGTAGGCTTGCAATCTTACATACGAAACTTGTCTAATAGAGCCCTGGCATATTTGGACTGAGAAATGAATATACTAGAAGGTTGCTGCCAAATCTCAACACTAAGAAATAATGCATGATTCCATGCTTAGTCATATCAAAAGATTGGCATAAACTCTGTTTGACTCCCTGAATCAAAGATGTCGAACTACCAATGTTGATCAAATCATCCACTTAAATGACCAAAAGGATGATGTCATTATTAGTAGTCTTGATGTACAAATTTGCATCTAAAGAACTCCTCTAGAAGCCTTTATCACTAAGATATTTATCAATTTTCATGTACCATGCCCTAGGGGCCTGCTTCTAACCATAAAGAGCTTTTACCAATCTGAGAACCTAGTGTTCTTTACCAACAACCTTGAAACCAAGAGGTTGCATCATGTAGGCCTCTTCTTGTAGGTCACCATTCAAGAAAGCACTATTGGCGTCCATCTAATGGACCTTCCAACCAAATTGTGTTGCAATGGCTAGAACTAATCTAATTGTGTTCATCTTTGTTGTAGGAGAAAAGGTCTCCTCATAATCAATACTTTGACGTTGAGAAAAGCTCTTTGCAACTAAACGAGCTTTGTACTTATCCAAAGTACCATCAAATTTGTATTTTATTTTGTAGACCCATTTGTGCCCAATGGGTTTCTTCCCTAGTGGAAGATCAGAAAGGACCCAAATGTGATTCCTCAATAGGCTCTAGTGTTCAAATTTCATGGCATGTTCCCACCCTGGAATTCTTTAGCCTTAGAGTATATATGAAGTTCAAACATTCCGTAAATGTTGGCAATGAGAGTAAAATGAATTGTCTCCGTAGATTTTTTTTTTCAAGCTGTTCTCCCATCAATGAGCTCATCATCTCAAAGATCAACAAGTGTCTTAGCCCACAACTTGGACTAGAGAAGAGAAGGACCAACATTAGTATTAGGAGATGTGCTACAATCAGGTTCCTCATCAGAAGAATGTGGATCGAAATTAGGTGCAACATCTACCTACTTGGATGATCCTAGATGAGAAAGCAAAGGTGTTTGTACATGAGTCAATAGTACAACTACAGTTGTTGGAGCCCTCCCATCAAGTGCGCCTAATGGAAGCCAAACTCCCAAATCATGAGACTTCATAGAGTGATATGTTGCATCAGCAACAAGAGACATGGGCATGAATGGTCCTCATTGTTCATCAAAGACTACATCATGACTGTACAGGAGACGAGATGTCTCAGTGTTGACCAAGCGATAGGCTTTGTGAAGACTATTATATCCAGCATGCATGAGTTTCTAACTCTTGGCACCCAACTTGGTGTGCGACGCATTAGGGATCCAAACATAGGCAAGAGAACCAAAAACCTTCAAGTGACTGATTTTGGGCTTGCAACCAAACTAGGCCTCTTCCAAAGATCGCCACAGTGGGTGACTGGTTCAGAAGGTAACTACAATGTTAACTGCTCAGCCTAAAACTTTTTCAGAACATGTCTATGGTCGAGCATGGATCGAGTCATCTCAATTATTGTTTTGTTATGACGTTCAACTACACAGTTTTGTTGTGGGGTGTGCGGTATGGTGAACTGGCACTTGATGCCATGAATATCACAGAAGCTGGAGAATTCATTGGAACAAAATTCCCCCCCATCATCTGACCTAAGAGAAATAATAGATTTACTAGACTCTTTTTCAACTAGAGGTTTAAACTTTTGAAATACAATAAACACTTCTTATTTTTGTTTGAGAAAATAGACCCACATTTTTCTAGTGAAATCATCAACAAACAACAAAAATTACTTGGACCCAAGAACAAGAGTGACCATAGGGCCACAGATATCGGCATGAACAAGTTGAAGCACATGAAAAGCCCACCATGAATCGCCACTTTTGAAAGGTGTGCGATGTTGCTTCCTAGCTTGGCATGCATCACAAACTCCAAGCTGTTGAGTCTGAATCACTGGCGATCCGAGGACAAGCTCTTCCCAAGCAAGCTGAGAGATATAATTCACATTTAAGTGCCCATACCGCTGATGCCAAATTGAACTAACAAAAGACTGTCGATTAGCCATAGCAAGTCCTGAGAATCACCAGAATCAGCAAGTTTGAAAAGACCATAATCCTCAAGGCTAACTGCAATAACAGACCGAGATTCCCTATCAGTGATGGTGCAATGATGTGAACTGAAGGTGACATCAATTCATGAAGAGTGTCACAACAACTGACTAGCTGAGAGTCGATGTAGTTCCATCCCTGGAATGTAGTACACATTGAAGAAAATGAGATTCCTCCCAGCAAACTGAATCTGAATGTTGTCTTTGCTGACAACAGTGTACTCTTCCCCTCCACCAAAAATAACTTAATCTAAAAAAGGCTAGTAGTCAGTGAACCAGTCTTTGCAATGGGTGAAATGGCGAGAGGCACTTGAATCAATGTACTAGGTACATGACTTGACATGATCTACAGGTCCTTTAGCCATGAAGGCATAAAAGGCAAATTATGTCTACTCAGAGTGTTCTACGCTGTTCGCTTTGGGTTGTGAATCAGAATGCTTAGAAAAGGCAGCTAAGCGTTTCCAACATTCAGCTTTCATGTACCATACTTGTAGCAGTTGCACTGAATGTTCTTTTTCATGGAGCCTTCTGATGCTAGAGAAGAGGGCTTCTACTGAGAAGACTGCCATGAATGAGACTTGTCTTTATCCTTCTAAAAGAATTTAGCAGCAAAGGCTTGTTTTATGGAGGTAGAGTTGGAACTACTAATGAACTATTGTTTCCACCAATCTGTGAACTTCGTATTAACAACAGTAGAAGTGATGTTTGGAGTCTCAATAAAATGCTTGTAGGACTTTGGTGAACTTTTGAGGGTTATTACCACAATGTCCTCTTCCTCCATCTTGCGTCCAATGGAAAGCAATTGATCACAGATTTCCTAAATCTTATATAGGTGTTCCTGGAGCAATTTCTTCTCATCCATGACTATAAAAAACAGTGTTCTCGAGAACAAAGGCCCTACTTTTGTCTAATGTTTCTTGACATGCTCTCATACCTTGGTAGCAATCTTGTGGAATGGAATTTGAGGGAGCTCATCATCAACTGCAGATAATTTGGTAAGCATCACCGCCTCTCTATTATTTTGATCATATGTATCCTAATCAATACCAACTACAGTTGGACACTATAACACCCAAAAAAATCTGATCAATATTCCGATATTCAAAGATTGTTAGCATTCGTTGTTTCCACGTGCCATAATTGCGACCATTGGACATATGATTTACCTCGAGCAACATATTTGTCAAAAATGTCATAACACATTTTTCCGTGAAAAGTGTGAATCTATGAAGGCACATACTTTGAGGCAAAAAATCGGAAGACCCAAAAAAAATGAAGAGGTGCCCAAAAGAGAGCTCGAAAAACCTAGAAAGAATACGCTATCGGATTCTAGATCCACTAGCTTCAAATTTGATGCATGAAAATCAAGGCACTCAAAAAAATGGACAACCCATTTGAGCTCTCAAAAACCCACCAAGAATTTACAATTAGCTTTTCAACATGACCAAGAACCTAAGAGTTTTGAATAAAACCCTAGTTTTTTAAGAACCAAAAAAATGGTAGTTTGAATTGGAAAAAATTGATGGAAACAACTTTTGGTCGTAAGTCAGTGATAGAGGGTTTGTGAAAACCCTAGACGATGCCCAAGGAGGAAAAAATGGGCACAAATATTTGCAAATCTCGTCCAAAACCATAGGGAAAAATGTCGTGCGGCATGAAGCAAAAACATGCAGGTGTTTTTGGCATCAAATCTCTACAAATTGAGACGAAAAAATAGCAACAATACAAATGCAATTTGCAAGAAAAAGATGGAGCTAAAATGACTACAAAAAACGAAAACTTTGAAACCCTACAGAGGCACGTGAGCAACACGAATAAATGTGTGCAAACAAGCTCTCCACATCCAGAAACAACCAACAAAAAAGGGCACAATTTGCAGATGGAAACCCACGCTGAAAATTATTTTCTAACAAAAAATGGCACTCATAATTTCGAAATGAAATTATTAATTTTCATTCGAAAAAAATAAGTATTTTCTCTGATACCATATAATGGGAAGTAATTGGTAAAATACCTTCTTGATATTAACAGAGATCAATATGTATGATCATCAAGAATAGAAACATTCTATTCTAGCTAAAAGATAACTAACAGTTAACTAAAAGCTAACTAAATATTGGAAAGATTTTAATATTTACAATAGATTATAATAGATAACAATTAAATATAAATAGAAACTACCTAGTATCGTAATACATTCAAAATAGCAACATATTGCATACCCAATAGTAACATTCAAAAATCAAAATTCAAATAGAAATTCAAGTACTCATCCTAGCAGCGACATGTTTGCAGAATGGCAAAGGTGAGGGTACTTGGGTACTCAAGTACCTGGTGCGAGGATGTCTCGAGGATGGGTACTTTGAGGTTTGGGAGTGTAATGTCACCATTTGTATCTATTAAGGTTCTTAGGATTATTTACTTATAACTTCAAGTGCACGAAACTTCTTCCTCTAAAAAATCCGATAAAATATGCAGCCATTGGCTTTACTGTGCATATGTGGTGAATAGTTATGATTGGAGTCTACACATCAATCAATTTCAATGCTTGTATACTACTTGTAAGGCCACTAAAGTGGTTAGCTTGGGAATTTAAGACCATCAACTTGAATTCTCTCTTCTCACCAAAATCTTATATACAATCTCTTATAATAAATTCAATTCCTCATGTGTATTTCCTTATTGTATTATTATACTCCTTAAATGATCAACCTTTAATTTGATTAATCATTAAGAAACTTCTTCCTTCATACCTCTCAATCTGATCATATAACCTTCATATTTAAAGAAGAGGTAAACCCTCTTAGATATCTTAAAGATGTATCACTCAAAATATCTGTTCAAAAAGACACCTTTTTCATAAATACCATCTATAAAAATCTAAATATTATTATAGTCTATTTCATCACTTCCTTACATCTTCTCTAAACTCAGATATTTCTCAATGCCTGTAACTCTCTCTTTCAGCATATGGAGTTTATTTTTCATTCTTAGCTCACCCTACCAAATTTGTACTCTACATAGCTCAATACTTCATATTTCTTGTCCATCAATCTTCTCTTAACCCTTTTATCAAATCTAGTTACAAGTCTGTCATAGCACTGCTCATACCTTTAAAGTTTATCTTTTATTCTTTGCACAACTTCTTATATAGCCTTGATATGAACTCTTAAGTTCTGTTCATCAGTTGGTATATATATATATATATATATATATATATGATATGTTGCTTTTATTCTTCTTCCCATAATTTATCATATATTTGGATATTAGATGATTCATATGCCCAGCCATAATGGTACTTAGTACGGCTAATACTCCAAATATTTTTCGTGACATCATTACATAGACCTGATGAGCTTCTACTCTGCTAATAATTATCTTTCTCATTATATCTGTTGCTATTATATTGCTTGATGCCGGTATGGTAGAAATGATAGTATCCTGAGCTATGTGTTATTCTATTTCTCTTCCTTGAATCAAGTGTCAACTGCGAATTTTGATGTGAACACACTCTTTGTATATCTAAAGCTCCTTCTGTTGGAATCACACATACTATTCTATTGCCTTGCCAAGTATGAGATTATCAATCGGCAGTTCGTGTCAAACATAATGATTGAAGTCTATTCATGTTATACTTTAACGTTTATGCAGATATCTTAGTTTGCCAAGGATATAGTCATTCGAAGATGCTATGTACTCCTTGATATATTACTCCGAATCTTTCCCCCTTCAATCTCTAACTATCCATGTGGTACTCCTAGTAGACAATCTTCTCTTATCATTCTTCTTTTTTTAAAACACTGCCTCTTTCGGTTCTGATTATATCCTCTGCTGTGTATGGTGTCCACGTACTCTTCCCATCTTGTATTACTTATTCGCCATTCCACTGGACTCTATCTCCTTCGTTCTCATGTCCATTTTCTAATGAAATCGATCCTCCTCTCTTCAACGTACCTACTGACCGTATAAGTTTCTAGATTGGATAATTATTACATATCTTCTCTTGTGTACCGCCACACCCTCCACGTTGTCCCCCCATTATTACCTTATATGTGTTTGTGTGACTATGATCAGTCACAACTCTACTTGGCCAAAGAATATATTAGTGTTCTATAAAATACTAGATTCAATCTATTCAAAATTGTCTATAGGATATAGTTTATTTATATGTCAATAATTACTTATTTATTACATTTTATATATATATATTCTTTTATTCTATTTATTCATTATTATTGATCAATATATAGTATATGTTACTAATCTCCTTATTATATTTTAAATATATAATAATAAATTATATTATTATTTATTCTATTGTTAATTTATTTATTATTAAATCTTATAAATCTAGGGACATGACAGTCTACCCATCCTCACATTGCTTGTCCTCAAGAAATGCAAAATCTTCAATGTAAGGGTGTACTAACATGTAATTCAATATCCAATTGAGCAATCCTTGATTTCTTATAACACTTTATTCTCTTCTGATAGGTGTTGCTCAACCCTTATAAATTAGCGTTTAATATATAGAATCTCCAGAAATGCTCTCTGCCATACAAAATAAATATACATTAGTGCATGTAGACACGATGTATGCACATCAATGCATGAAGACACGATGTATACACATTAATGCATGAAGACACGATGCAGACACGAAGCATACACATGTTAGAATCCATAGTAGATTCTTTCCTACAATTTGAAAAAGCCCAGAGCAAGGAGATGTTTCACTAAATTAATCTATCTACGATATTCTTAACCCTATACTTGAAGTTTAGATTGTTGTCTCTGCTACTCGAGATGGTGGTGACTAGTTTCTTGTCAAAACCTGCATTGTATATTAGTACTCCAAAAACAAGTATAAGAATATTAATTAGTCAATAAAATATAAGATTCTAATTCCCAATTTAAGCCCTTCTTAAGGAGAGGTTGTGATCGGATGTTTAGCTCCTAGGGGAGTGCTTCCTGGGGCTCTAATTAATAGAACAGCTTTGCACTAAGCACCATCTTCTCACATACTTCTCTCCTTAAGACCTTATAGATAATCAATCTTGATATATCCATCCTTCTTAGGAAAGAGTTCTTTCTCATCCTAGGCCTTATAAATACCCACTCTGGGTGTATCCATCCTTCTTCAAAGAGGTATTACTCATCCTAAGCCTTATGGATAATCACATGGGTATATCCATCCTTGCATACATTTGTTTAATTATATACGAGTCCTTCAGAGAATACTTGATTCCCTGCCTTACTTCCTTAAGAATATTCCTTTTAGAGTATCTTATGAAGTCCTTCAGAGAGGTTAGCTCTCTACGTCAATTCGTTCTGGGATTTATTATTGTCCTCTTATAAGTGGCTACTTAGAGTAGTCTATTTCTTCCTTCCACTGATCTCAATAGATTCCATGCTCTGCAAGAATTTATAATTAACTGTAACGAATCAATAAATCAGTGATTGATCTTATATATTTTTTACTGATATTTTTGTTGCATTCTTTTGAGTTCCATCTGAACATTGTTGAATCATCAATTCCTCTTACTTGAATCTGTCCCCTGACTACTCATTGTTATTGATGTTCTTTCTTCTGTATATGCTGACAGGTACACGTTGTGTCTTGTTTTGATCTGAGATTAATACTATGTGATACATGCTGAATGAGTTATGTGTTCTTAATTTTACTTCTTTTACATGTCTTTGATGACAAAGATTGTTTCCATATATGCTGATCCTTATTAAAGATTCCCCCTACAAGATGGCAAGATCATGCTCTGATACCACTGTAATGTCCCTATTTGTATCTATTAAGGTTCTTAGGATTATTTACTTACAACTTCAATTGCATGAGACTTCTTCCTCTAAAAATTCTGATAAAATATGCAGCCATTGGCTTTACTGTGCATAGGTGGTAAATAGTTATGATTGGAGTCTACACATCAATCAATTTCAATGCTTGGATACTACTTGTAAGGCCACTAAATTGGTTAGCTTGGGAATTTAAGACCATCAACTTGAATTCTCTCTTCTCACCAAAATCTTATATACAATCTCTTATAATAAATTCAATTCCTCATGTGTATTTCCTTATTGTATAATTATACTCCTTAAATGATCAACCTTTAATTTGTTTAATCATTAAGAACCCTCTTCCTTCATACCTCTCAATCTGATCTTATAACCTTCATATTTAAAGAAGAGGCAAACCCTCTTAGATATCTTAAAAATGTATCACTCAAAATATCTGTTCAGAAAGACACCTTTTTCATAAATACCATCTATAAAAATCTAAATAATATTATAGTCTATTTTATCACTTCCTTACATCTTCTCTAAACTCAGATATTTCTCAATGCGTGTAACTCTCTCTTTCAGCATATGGAAATTTATTCATCTTCCTTAGCTCAGCATACCAAATCTGTATTCTTCATATCTCATGCTTCTAATTTTCTTGTCCATCAATCTTCTCTTGACCCTTTTATCAAATCAGGTTACAAATCTGCTATAGCACCGCTCATACCTTTACTATAAAGTTTATCTTTTATTCTTTGCACAACTTCTTATATAGTCTCAATATAAACTCTTAAGTTCTGTTCATCTGTTGATATATATATATGATATGTTGCTTTTATTCTTCTTCCCATAAATTATCATATGATTTGGATCTATCTGGGGTGGGTACTTAGTACGGCTAATACTCCAAATATTTTTCGTGATATCATTACATAGACCTGATGAGGTTCTACTCTGCTAATAATTATCTCTCTTATTATATCTGTTGCTATTATATTGCTTGATGCCGGTATGGTAGAAATGATAGTATCCTGAGCTATGTGTTATTCTGTTTCTCTTCCTTGAATCAAGTGTCGACTGCAAATTCTGATGTGAACACACTCTTTGTATATCTAAAGCTCCTACTGTTGGAATCACACATACTATTATGTCGCCTTGCCAAGTACGAGATTATAAATTGGCAGTTAGTGTCAAACATAATGATTGATGTCTATTCATGTTATACTTTAACGTTTCTGCAGATATCTTAGTTTGCCAAGGATATAGTCATTCGAAGATGCTATGTACTCCTTGATATATTGCTCCAAATCTTTCCCCTTTGATCTCTGGCTATCCATGTGGTACTCCTAGTAGACAGTCTTCTCTTATCTTTCTTTCTTTTTTAAAACACTCCCTCTATCGGTTCTGATTATATCCTCTGCTGTGTCTGGTGTCCACATACTCTTCCCATCTTGTATTACTTATTCGCCATTCTACTAGACTCTATCTTCTTTGCTCTCCTGTCCATTTTCCAATGAAATTGATCCTCCTCTCTTCAACGTACCTGCTGACCGTATAATTATAACTTATCTTCTCTTGTGTGCTGCTACACCCTCCACGTTGTACCCCCATTATTATCTTATATGTATTTGTGTGACTAGGATGAGTCATGACTGTACTTGGGCGAAGAATTAGTTTTAATTCCTTTAATATGTATTCTTTATTACCTTCTCTTATTATACTTTGATATGTAAATTTTCTATATATTCAAATTATAATATTTATATTTTAGAATATATGATTTTATATATATATAAATTGTATAGATTTATTTATATATCAATAATTACTTATTTAATAGTAATACATTTGATATATATTTATTTATTTTTTAATTAATTATTCTTTTATTCTATTTATTGATCAATATATCATATATGTTACTAATCTCATTATATTTAAAATATATAATAATAAATTATATTATTATTTATTCTATTGTTAATTTATTTATTATTAAATCTTATAAATCTGGGGACATGTCAGGGAGGGGGGTGCAAGTCCCCATATTGCACTGATATAATTTTAACTGAGGATAGAACTCATGTACTTTCAGATGGTGTGAGTCACTTCCAATCATTCCCTTGCCACTGTTATGTATGTTGGCATTCCAAATGCCTCCGAAATAGATGATGAAGAAGGATTTGCTAAAACTTTTCCATCTGAATCTCTGATTGTTCTATCCTTTGAGTTATAATGCCTTGAGCATTTTATAACTAGTTCTACATGCTGGAAAGTCGAGAGAAAACCATCTGCATCCACAATCCCGCTTTTGACAATTTGAGCAGCCAAGTATGTCAGGCCACGGTCTTTGTACCTGAGTATCCTCCTGCTGAATTGATTCATTACTAGACCTCTAAGAGTCATAACGCCAACATTCTCCCAATTTGAAACAATTTTGTATTCAGGTAAAATCCTCTCCACTCATTCTTGGTCAAGGCATTTCTCCTTTTGAACTTCACAACTCTTTCTAATTTTTAGCCCATAACAACTTTGCCTCTCTAGAAAAGATTTTCTGTACAAAAAATATCATACTGCTTCTTCAAAATAAATCTTCACAAGTTCTTTAGAATTTGCACCAAATTCTTCACTCAAGCTCCTCCAAATTTTGCATGTGAGAATACAATGAGAATGGATCTCTTATATAGACATTCAATCTGAAAGTTGTTATATTGTTTGTGAGCTAATTTTAAGTAGCAGCTATTATTTTCCAAGTTTCTATATTGGAGAGGATCCTCTTACAAAAAGTGCGAGGTGTCCGTGATTTTCTATTTTTTTTGGAAGATGCTATCTTGAGCGCTTTGACCTCACCATCAAGTCTTGTCCATGTGTAGATGTGCATACAAGTTGGATAATTTGTTTTGATATTTTGCAATTAAATATTTCCAACTCTTAAATCAAATATTAAACAAAAATATCTCAATATTTAATTATTCTCAACGACTTTTTAAAAAAATCCAATTTCACCATTTCAATTTTTTAATTTTATTGATTACATATAAAATATAAAATTAAATTGTTAAATCATCCAAAAATCCATTTCTCTTCCAATTTTCCACTTGACTTGGATTTTCATCCCTATGCCTTTGATCATTCCCATTGTTTCTACTTGGACATTTTTTGTTTTCCACACTCGATGAATTCACCACTGCACTGGGTTCAAATTATTCGTTGTCATGGGACTTATTCCATTATTTTCGAACATACCAAAATAATGCCTCACAATATCCTCACTGGATTTCCAATATTACTTATTGCCCTTTTGAGTATGCATCTCATGTTTCTTAACAAATTACACCCTAAGAGGTGTGCATAAAATATTAAATTGCATATCCAACACTAAAGATGCGGTCAAGTATTATAAAAGCAAGGTCAATTAAATGTACCCTTGCACCACTTTATACGAGAATGGGCAGATAGAATCAATGTTTCCTTGCATCACCAAATATGCTTGTAAGTGCAAAAATGGCTCCCCCGTGGACTTTCCATTTTAAAAATTCATTCCATGACATTAATAAATTGCACTTAGATGTAATAACCCTCACCTGACTTAACTATTCAATTGGCAGTATGTATGAAATCTTACTTTTGTTTTTGCTAATTTCAGTCTGTGTATGAATATTGAGGTGGTATATGTGCCCCTTGCATTCTTTTGCTTGTAATTTGAATATACAATTTAACAATAATTTCTTGCCAGGATAGTAATTTTGAAAAAATATACATGATGCTCCAAAGAAGTACTGAATCTCACATTTTTTGATACAATTGAAAGAAAATGTCGAATTGAACAATTGATACTGAAATTCCACTATGCAATTTTATTGAACTTCAAAAACTGAATTTTACAAATTGCAATTAATGGCACCTGATTTTTATATCAGAACTAGCCGCCCAATCGTATGCACTCTCCTCTTTAACTGATCGCTGCTCAATTAAATGATAGTGGCAGATTGGTCACTCCAAATGCCAGATTGCAGGCCTATAATATGTCAAACAATGATCTTCAGCAGAAACTTGCATTAGATACAATATGCAACAGTAGGAGAAATGGCCAATTGTATATCTCAGCACAATTGCCAATGCAAACTCAGAACAAAATCTCAGATTTGAATCTAAAATACTTCAGCTGTGGATCCAATGGAACAACTCAGAATTCAGACCTTTTTACTTCAGCAAGGGCATCAAAATTCGGGACCTTAGAAAAAGTCACAAAGGCAACAAAAGAAAATGAATATCCAAGCGTCCTTTTTTCAATGAAATGAGCTCATATTTATAATCCCTTATTGACAAAACTTTCCCAAAGAACTCCACTTAGAAACTGCTTAAGTTTCCCAAAAAAACTCACACTTGAAACTTTCCAACACAACTCGTTCGGTAACATTTAATACTTGGCTTAGGCATATTATTAAATAAATGGCCCCTTCCTATGATGACTCAACCTTCAACTTAAGTGAAATTATAAAGTTAAATTATAACTTTATAATAAGCCATTTAATGATTTAATAATAATTTGGCCACTAAAAATATATTAACTCCAAAATATTTATCATTTAAATATGCGCTCTGAAATAGGAGTCACGCCTATTATTTCTCCATGTGATCAAAGGCACTTTCCACAAATAGAAAGGGTCCATCTCAATCAATACCTGAATTACCAGAAATAGTAAGTACACAAAACTAAGGCCAAACGAAGTCCAATCTGAGTCAAACGAAGACCAACCTGTAGCTTATTGAATTGGAGAGAAGACAAAACCCTCCCAAGCCAAGCCACTGCCACGGAAGACCCTCTATCCACAATAATTACACTATGAGGATCATAATAATAGGCTAATCCCTTAAACTCCAATACTGGCATGGGGACATTACATTAGAATGCACATCTAACCCCATCATGGACTTTCTTCTCTAATTAGAATATCTTCTCCTTAGAAAATTAATCCGAGTCAAACGAAGACCAACCTGTAGCTTATTGAATTGGGGAGAAGACAAAACCCTCCCAAGCCAAGCCACTGCCACGGAAGACCCTCTATCCACAATAATTACACTACGAGGATCACAATAATAGGCTAATCCCTTAAACTCCAATACTGGCATGGGGACATTACATTAGAATGCACATCTAACCCCATCATGGATTTTCTTCTCTCATTAGAATATCTTCTCCTTAGAAAATTTACCCTAAGCGCACATTCAACCATAATGAAGGATTTTCATTTTTTAATTCTTCCCTGATCTTGTATGGCTTGATTGTGAGTGCATACGAGCCCTATTGTAACATTTTGCCACACACCACCCATTCATGGGACCCCCATTTTTTGCAAGCACAGCTAGTAAGTGCAGCAATCAAACCATGTAATTCCCCTTTTGATTTTGTGTTTTGTTTGGAGCGGAGTAGAAAAACAAGAAGAATGTAATGGGTAATCCGTCGTGGATTCCCGATCAAGGTGGAGCGCATTTCAACGTGCATCATGGAAAGTCAAACATTGTCGAATCCTCTGCACTCTTCAAAATGTGCTCACCATGACTTATAGAGCACACTTTCAACCATCCGTGGATTTTGTCCAGCTCCTATAAAATCCACAATTTCCTCAAAACCACACTCTCCACGAAATCAGGAGCGGAATTTCATGTTAGTCATGAAAAGAGTCCAAAATGCAATTCCTTGCCTCCTTTAAAAACGTGCTCACCAGGAAATGCGGCACACAATTTAGCCCATGTCATGGAATTTGTCCATCATGGACAAATCATTGACATCCTTGAAACCGTGCTCTCCCACACACTGAGGCGGGTTTTCCACAATGTAAAGGAAAGTTTGTTGTGGATGAAATCCAAGAGTCTATTAAAACCCTGCCCTCTGTGAAAATTAGAGAAAACTTTTTCCTATGCTAAGGATTTTGTTCCTCATGGATAAGATCCATGACCTGGTGAAAATCCCGTTCTCCATATTTTTCATGGCGCAATTCCACCATGGTCATGGAAAGTGTTCAAGGAAATGAGATCCTTGACATTGAAATATTCCCACATCTTCCAAACTCTCGAGCACGAAAGGATGAGATTTCGGAAAAATCCAAAAAAAATTGAAAATTTAAAAAATCCAAGAAAATTTAAATTTTGAAAAATTGAAAATACATGAAAATTTGGAAAATTTGATAGTTTGGAACATCATGAAAATCCTGAAGGGCAAGAATTTTGAAATCCAGATGGGAAAAGTTGAGAAATTCAAAATGTGGACAATTTGGAAAAATTCAAAATTTTGGAAAATTGAAAAATCCCGAATAGTGAGGAAATTTGAAAATCCAAAGTTCTGTGAAAATTCCAAAAAACTGCAGAACTATCATGTCCAAATCGCAAAAGATTGAAAAACTTTCGAATTTTGGAAAAATCCCAAGAATGCGAAAAATAGCTCATGATGATGAACCGATGGGATAAACAAGATGTGTCAAGCTGCAGAGGTGGTGAGGAAATTTGAAAAGAGCCAAAGTTTGAAAATTTTGGAAAAAAGGAGAAATAGTGGAAGGTCAATTGAAAAGCAAAGAGTTGGAGAAATTCATGAAAGATGAAAAAGTTGGATTTAAAAACAATTTTCTTTCAGGAAGATTTTTGGATTTACATAAAATAAATTAAATATTAATTTTTATTGATATTTGATTTGATTATTTTGAAAAATAATTCAAAAACATTTTATTGAGGAAATTGCAAAGAAAATTAATTAATATTTAACTAATTAAATTCCCAAAATATCAAAATTGGATGAATCGGGATATAACTTCATCATGAAGTCAATGACAAGTGGCACAGAAATGGGAATCTTAGTGACCAAGCAAAGGATTAGCCTACAGCTTTTATGGCAGCTTTAGAAGGATGGCTTATATAATCAAACCATTTCATTCTTTCTCTCATACACACAAAGTTGAAGAATGAATTAAGAGCAATAGAAATTTAGAGAGTTTGGGAGGAAGATTTTTCAAGAAATTCTTGTGATTGTTGAGGAGAGAGAAACGGAATTTTCTTTGAATTCGTGAGGAAGGATTTCGAACTTCATTGGAAAGGAACTTTTTTAGTGAGTTGGAGAAATTTGCAAGTTTCTTGAGAAAAGTGTGAAAAGTGAATTTCGAGGAGAAGAATTTGGAAATCTTGACAAAGTTCCAAAATCTTCGTCTTTTGGAGGAATTATTCATGTTTTTTGTGCTTTTCCATACTCTTACGCATGAACATTTTCTGTTTTGCAGGAAGGAAGAATGGCAAAACCTCGAGGAATAGGAGAAACACGAGGACAATTAATAAAGAATGAAAGGAGAGGATTCTACCCTAAATCTAAAATCATGTCAAAGTGGGCAGAAATTGGAGATACAAGCCTTGGTGGCCTTGATTTGAAAGAATTCAATCGAAGAATGTTTGGATACAACGACCATCATCCTACGCACCTAGCTACAAGAATCGTGAGAAGTGGAATAGTTACTGCAACTGGTTTCCCTCTAGCCTTTCAACATCCAGAGTTGATCATGGAATGTGCGAAACACTATAGTCTGAGGGACAGAACAATCAAGGATTCATACTGAAATATTCTCGCAGATTTTTCTCTAACATCCATATCTGAAGCAATTGGGATTCTTTTACACCCGAGAATGGTGACGATAACACAGGCACCCGAGAATGGTGACGATAACACAGGAGCAAGCACTCAGAATCTACATTGCTGGAGTTCAATTTTGTGAAGAAATAATAACAAGAGATGGTTGAAAAAGAATAGCTCACATCATTCCAAGATTCCTAAGGAACTAGAATGGCTTGACTTGCAGCAAGAGTATAGCAACATGATCATGATGTTTATTCGCATTTTTGGCATGCCTCATTCCTATAGATTTGAATTTTGGATGTGGTACTTCGTTGCCCAGGTGACAGAAGAAGGTGATAGGATAGATTGGGTTGGACTCACAAGTGATAACCTAAATGAACAATTGATGAACCTATAACACGTAAGAAAGTTTTACATGAGCTCTTACGTCATTTATATGCTAGCACGAAGGATGAATTATGATAGAGTGAGATGCAAAGGACCGATTGGGAGCGGAAACCCAACACTTGAAAGTTCATGAATGCTACCCGCAATTGCATTTGTACTCTAGGGATGATTATGTAAGAGTAAATGATATTTTTGCTATGTGCATAGCCAAACCCTGCAAAAGAGACTACATATGAGATTGTCAGTTAGCGTGATGGAGTTCGTGGAAGATTATGGTGCTTGGTTCATTCAATTTCCTACATTTTCATACATCCGAGTTTAGAGATTTTCCATAGAGTCGTACAAACTTTCCAAGTACCGAACGGATAAGATGGTCTTGTTAGAGCTTACTTGACAACTCACAGTATATGACAAGATTCAGAAAAGGAAGAGAAAGTTGGGATTGCAGTTCCCAATTTCCATAGAAGGAGAAACTTAGATGTGCCTATGTCTGGAGGCAACAAAGAGATCATTAGATGAGCTCCACTTCTTTTGTCTTCCACTTAATCCAAAAAAGTTTGATTTGATCCCTACAACAAGATCACATCGGTAGCAAGATCAAAGTACCAACATAAAATTCACCTTAAGGATTTTTGGGGAAAATTTGCGGATGAGCATGAGATTAGAAAGAAGATGCATTAAAGATTGCCATTGAGCATTCTCAGAGCATGCAACATATTTTGGGTTCCTGATCAGATGGAGAAGGATCCAAATGTAATGCAAAAAGGATTCAATCCAGAAGGGACAGTTCATCCATATGATTGGCAAAAGAAAGAGGTTACAGATTTGGATGCTCTTTCAAAGCCAGTCTTGGATTTTACAAGGTTGTGGATTGAGCATAAACTCACTAAACTAGTAGTGCCAACAAATGGACTTACATATAGATTAATTGGCCACTAACCACTCTAGGATGAAAGACCAAGGCAAATATCCTAAGGGACTATTGAAGAAAGAGGAACTCCATCAGAAGATGTAGGAAACAAGAAAGGGAAAGAGGTAGCTAGAGAAAAGCATCCTAGGAGTGAGACAAATGTCCAAGAGTCTCAATAGAAGAAGCAGAAATCTGAAAATGCTCCCTCTTCTTCGAGTCGCACTCTCAGTGTTCTAGAGATTGACACATTTGAAATGCAAGAAGTAGAGACAAGCATAAGGAGATTTGAGCTAGACGAAAATTTGGCTAGGTCAATACATGATAGACTGAGTATAAATGCCTATGAAAAAGCCATGCAAGAGAAAGGAAGAGATCAAGATAGAGCTATAGAGGAAAATCTCGCTACAATCTTAGAGCGAGAAATGATGGAGGCCGAAGTTCGTTCAAAAGAGGAAGAAGTTGCTGCAGCAACCATACATATTCCAACTGTTGAAATTGCAGCTCTTAAAGTGACAGCGGATAGTCCAAGAGATGAAGAGGGGATCAACATTCAAGTAGTCAAAAGGAAAGAACAATTGGTGATCCCAGGAGACCAAAGCATACCCATTCTAGAATGGTTAAAGCAACATATTCAAAAGAGTCAACAAAAGGAGGTTGATCCAATAAACTTTGGACCAAGTGAACAATCTGAAGAACAAGGGAAAGCGAAAAGATTCACTAACGTTGTCAAAGGAGAATCAGGATCTAGGATTTTGTAGATTGGAACTCCTACAGTTGACAAGGGTAAGGATTAAATCGCCCGAGATGAGTACCATGTCACAGAAATCAATCCTGGTCATGCCTCCCGTGAACAAATCATAGAAGAATTTGATGACTTTACTCAGGCTTTGTATGATAGACTGAAGAAGCTGGAAGAAAGATACCAAAAACAGAAAAGAGAAAACAAAGCCTTGTATTAGTACATCAACAACTTGCCTCATCTAGTAAGAGAGGAAGGTCCATCAATTGTCCCTCCGATGCGTGTTTCAGCTGAAGCAGTAGATGATATTGACAGGATCAAGCGTACTGCTCAAGGTGCAAAGGTTTGGGTTGAAAGAATTGAAGAAGAAACATTCAAACATGTAAAAGAATTGGTGCAAATGCATACTAGGGCATTAGTTGTACTCTCTAGGATCCAATGCATGGAGGAATCATGGGAAGATAAGCATATTTACCAAAATGAAATGATTTCCAATATTCAAAATCTGATGGAAACCCCAAAGCAGGCATTGATCGATGGTTGAGTTATCAATGAAAGAGATGTCTATGATTTCCTTCGATGGTATAGTGCAGTGATCACAGCTAAGGAAAGTTTGAGAGCTTCACTAAGGAATCTGCTCGATGGAAAAAGGTGGTTGACAACATTAGACTGGGGATGTCCAACACAGTTGCATCCTTGTTATCACAGAGATTGGTAGAGGATAAAATGACAACGAATAATTTGAAATTCAAGTTGGAGGAGTTCTTTCAATTGAATGTTTTGAAAGAGATGATTTTGAGAACTTTTCCATCTTCTCAAATACTATGCACACCACTTAGGACATGCTACTAGATTGGAAGGAAAGTTTACAAAAGGTAGAAAGAGCAGTTGCAATTCTAGAATTCAAACAAGAATCGACACCAAGCATCAATACAGAAGAGTTGGAGATGGTGTTGGATCAATTCCATGCCTTCAAGCAGGGCAATCAAGGATAGATGCATTTAATGCATAGTGGGTGTTTTTAGTGGTCATTTATTGCACCCCACTCCCTAAACGAGCATACATAGTGGGCACTTATTACCCACTAAAGTAGTGAATTCCTATTGCATTAATGTAGATTCATTTTCTTTGCCCTAACCCTAATTAAGGCTGATGTGCTACAATTTGGGCCATCGATTATTGTGATCATCCGAGCCATCTATTGTCATCGAGGACCTATATAAAGGCCTCACTTCTCATTTGTAAAAAGGAGGATTTTTTGAGATTGTCACTATGAGCTACTGAGATAATAGTGTTTTCATTGAAGTTTGGTGAATACTTGATGTGTCTTGGTGCTTACTTGATCTCTTAATTATTCCCTCATTTAGATTAAGTTTAGTTTAGTTAAAGTGTTGTGATTGCAATGGAGAATGTGATGGTGTTTTGATGAATTCCTTTGGTTCATACTTTTGACATTTTAGTGATTCTAAATCATTGTGCAAAGTTAGCCTGCACCCCTTTCATGCATATGTTCAACTTCTATCATTCGTATACATTGTTCTTTATGATGGAGTATCTGGTGGTATGAAAATCTTTTGCATAACCCTTGAAGATTACACCAGTTCACATGTAGTTGTAGTATAACTTGGAGAAGCGGAGCTTGGTAAATTAAGGAATTTATCCACCAGAATACCATCTCATCACCACCCTTAGGATTAGAATAGGATTCCTAACCCTATCCCATTTTATTTATGCATACTTCGTGAAAAACTAAATTGCTTCATTGCAAAACCTTTTGATGGCTCTCACATCCAATATGACTTAAAATAAATCCGAATAGACACACATAAGGCCCCTTGTGATCATCAACAAGTCACATCAACCATTGAGCTTATCCACAATCAAGACCTGACATTGGAGGAACCTTGAAGTCATCATGTGATCTTCTAGCAATGTTAGCATACACGAAGCTTTATTCAAGAGAGGATAAGGTATTTCAGTATTTTGTTCTATTGTTTGGTGTGTCAAGAAACACGCATCAATAGCCCCTCCTTTGGATTTTAAACCTTGCAATTTTTCTTTCCATACACCCAATATGCATTGAGAGCGCTAATTGGGTCTCTACAAGGACTATCAACTTTTGGGAAATCCCTTAACTAATGCCATATTGCACCTTGGGTGTGTTTTGGGCTCACCAATGGATTCCTTCTCTTTGTTTCCCTCCTCAATTTGACTAGAATCTAGCTCTGGGCGAGTTGAGGCCTCACGAGCAGATTTGTGGTAAATGACTACAAGACTACAAGACTTGCTCAATTCCATCCTTTTCTTCTACACAAAGGATTTAAGCAGAATAAACAAGTAAAGCCTAACTCTATTACCATTTCTATAATTCTAGTCTAATAAGAGGCATATAGCCTATAGTTTGCTCCATTTTTATCATATCCTCTTGTAGTTTCTTTAATTGTTGATCCTTTAATGTTTAGATCTCTTCATCACTAGTACTTGGTTTTCTACCCTGTCAACCAAAGTTTATTTCATCTAATTTTTGAAGAGATTCTTGTAACTTCACCTTCACTTGGGTGCTTCCTTGCATAGTGCAGTTTTTAAATCCAACAATCCACTAACCTTTTGATGCAAGGTAGCAGCTTCATTTTCTCTACTCTCTCTCTCTCTCTCTCTCCCCTCGAGATTTTCATGTCTTTGTCTACATTGAATTGTCTTATTAGGCCTTTCTATCTCCATTTGAAGTTTTTGGGTCTTTTCTCTAATGTCCCCTTTCTTCTAGCCATTTACCTCTAAAGCATCGTCAGCCTTTTCCATCACAGCCTTGTGGGTTAACAAGGTCTTTGTCGGGGGTAAGTATGAGTTTCAACATAGAAATCTTCACTTTCAAGCAGTTTCAAGTAAAGATAGCAAGGGTTTCTGACACTTTCTCTTTATATTAAGTCAGTTGGGGTCCGTATTTCCTGGTTTGCAATATTGGAATTTGCGTGTCTTACCGAGAGATTTTTGGCAAGCTATTGTACAAGGCTTTCTGAATTTGACAAGATATTTATTTTAATATTTGAAGATTAAATTGTTTTAATCAAGTGGTTTTAAAATTAAAAAGGGGAATTAATAAGTCACTTTATCTTATACAGTTATATTATTCTCTTAAGTGGTAAAAAGACAAATAAAAGGGAAAAAAGAAAATAAAAAAAATGAAGAGATAGGCAAGAGAATATGAAAAGTCATCCCATTGTGCTTAAGAGGGGAAGAGGGAGCTCTTTTGCAACATGCTTGGATTTGGGAGTTTGTTTCAGATTTCTCTTTGAGAAAGGGGAAGCTTTGGCTTTCAGTTTCCAGAACCTGAGGACGGAAACCTTCAGGGTCTCCTCACCAAATTAGAGGCGAACCCGGTTCAACATTGGTGGTGGATTCACATCAGAGTTCACATTGGAGTTATAGGTTCTTTTCTATGTGTTTCCAATGGGACTTAAATGCTATTTTCAAGATTGGATTTTTCTGCATGTTGTTGTATTGTTGGTTTACAATACAATGGCAAATCTGAAGTTGGGTTAAACTGTGTATTTTGACGAGCATCTATTGGTTCATTTGCTGTTTTAAATTGCTGGTTATATTTGCATGAGCTATCTGTTGTGTTCTGAAATTTGTTCCTGAGATAAATTTGGAAGAATATCTATTCGAGATACTATAGTGGTACCGGAGTAGTGTATCCTACCAGCCTGAAGGGTTAATATTGTAGCAATTTTTTTTAGAATCAAATTCAGAGAAAAAATTGCAAGCAATAAAAACATTTGCAGGTAACAAAGATTCGCAAACTGGTTATCTACTGAGTATTGGTGACGGCATGGAGAAGCATACATCTTTAGTGACAAAGGTTACAGATTTAATCACCGGGTGAATATCGCCATTGTTGTGCAAAGATAAACATCAGTGGAAGCCTACATTATTTATGGAAGCCTAAATATAATGCAATTGTCATGAAGATGTGGGAATTAAAATTCGAATGCTAGTGGGAACGCCTTATTTTAATGTGGGAGGGTTAATGTTTAAAGGAGATATTTGTATCTGTAGATTGAAAATTTTGTGGCTGTCATATTAAATATAAAGGCAAAGACCATATCAAACAACTAAAACATTTTATAGTGTTAGCGGAGGAAATATTGGATTGAGCCAATATATTAATGTTTGTAAACATTATCCTTAAAAAAATTATATTACAAGGCTGAAGATTTGATGTTTGCAAAAGACTATAGTCAAGCGTTAAAATCTCGGCTTTTAATGTTAGAATATTTAGAGCGGAACATATATTCTTGTTGTGAATGTGAGAGGGGACTTGTTTATAGTTGCCAAAGGTCCGAAGGTTCTAGTTGGTATTAAAATTTGGCAGATATTTTTATTATTATTATTTTTTATTTTTAGTTTCTTTTAATCAAGCTCTACCTAGGGGGCAATGCCCTTTTTATTATCAAAATAAAACTTACATAAGGAGCTGGAGATCACTTCTCCACTTACATAATAGAAACCAAAACTACCAGCTTCTTGCTTTAATGAACCAAGTAACCAATACCTTTGCCAATATATGCCATCCTTTATGCAACTTTTGCTGGGAAAATGTTTCCATTTGCTTGATAAAATGACTCAAATTTACTCAT
Organism: Cupressus sempervirens; assembly: GCA_028749045.1. Classification (NCBI taxonomy): domain Eukaryota; kingdom Viridiplantae; phylum Streptophyta; class Pinopsida; order Cupressales; family Cupressaceae; genus Cupressus; species Cupressus sempervirens. The sequence continues at coordinate 394,351,025 of CM053792.1, read as the reverse complement.
GTCATTCTCGTTCATCACGCATGACTTGAAAATTGACCAGGCTTTCTTCATAACCTTCTTCTTTCCTTCAGCCTCCAAACAAAATAAGCCCAATAAATCCCCATCAAATATACTAGTGTCCATCAGGTCCATTGCATTCATCACCTCCAAATACATCTCCTCATTAACAATCCTACGGATCATACCATAGGTTGTCAGCGGGTGACCTGAGACCTGTATAATCAGTTGAAACAAATCATGAACCAACTTTCCATCATGAATGTGACTGATTCCCCAGTAATCAACTCCCAACAGCGTGATGATTGTCTCCTTCTCGCGGTCGTTAGCTTGCTTGAAGATTCTGTTGATTTGCGCCTCCGGAGACTCCACCCACTCCTCCACCTGCAAGCACTTACAATGGACACCCAATATATCCACCATTGTGACTATTCTTGTTAGGCAAACTGATTTAAGGCGTTGAATATATATCAGAAAACAGACCTGCTCCAAATCTAAAAAAATCTTAGCCGCAGATACTAAGACCGCTACAAAGATATAGTGGATCAAAATAATGTACGCCAACCTCCACCTCGCTGCTGTCAATCCGTTTGTTTCTAACAACTTCAGTCGATCCTGGCCCTAGGAAGAATAGTTGCGTCTGTCAAAATGACATCTCACAGACCCCTTAGGGATTTTCGCATCCTAAACAAACTCCAGATCTGTCAGAGAATCACCCCCATATTTGCCAAAAAATCTGCAACCTTATTCCCCTCTCGGAAAACATGTTGAAGATGGAAGTCCTGCAAGGATTTGATAGCAGCTTCTATCCTAGGCAGACAACTAGCTAGTTTCCAATTGCAAAATTCAGCTCTAATGACTTTGTTGATGATTATTTGTGAGTCCCCTTCAATGACGACCTTATTAATGCCTTTGTTAATACACCAACTCAGCCCTGCTTCCAGGGCCGAGATCTCTGCCTAATTATTAGTAGTAATACAAGCACTTCATGCAATGCTGCACACCATTTTGCCATGTTCATCTATGATTATAGCTCCCAATCCGCTTCTACCCAGATTCCCTCTACTAGCTCCGTCAAAATTCAACTTCATCTAACCTGACGAAGGAGCCTGCCATACCGTATTACTCCTTTGACCCTTTTGTTTTAATCTCATTTGAATATTGCGCAGATTGAACTACCATGTCCTCTCCATGTCATAGTCCCAACTTGACTAATAGTAATATCGTACTCCTTGTGATTTAGAGATGAAAACTCCCTCAATTGCTGCATTTATCCTGAGTTTTAACTCATTGACTGACTGACGTTCCTCTTTGAAAATCTTGCGGTTTCTCTCCTTCCATATGTGCCATACCAACATAGATGGCCTTACTAGCCATGGAAGACCACATTTAGGTTTAGCTTTATCTATAGGCCACGAAGCAAGAAATTCCAGCAAAGAGCTATTTCTAACTGCATACCGCTGCAATCTACCTAACAACCAATCCCAACATTCACTGGCAAAAGGGCACCAAAAAAGTAAATGATAATGTATCTCTTTTGCTTGCTTGCAAAGAATGCACCACTAGAAAACCTGCAATACCTATTGCCTTTAGTCTATTACCCATCAAATTCCTGTCGTGTAATGCAACCCATAGAAAGGCCCTCGCCTTTGGTAAAGGCCCTTTACCCCAATAGAGTTTGGATGGCCAAAATTTATTAAATTGTCTTTGTCTAATAAGTTTGAAACCAAGATTAACTTTATATGTCCCTCATTTGGATGCAAACCAAATTAAAGAATCCGATGATGAAGATCTAATCACCGTTCTATTCAATAGTATAGTTTGTAACAAAGAGGATTGCTGCGATGAGGCCTCACCAATAATCCTCCATCTAGCCCTCAATGAAGCCAGAGACTCAAAATACATGTAATCTACAACCCAAATGCCTTTCAAAGCTTCCATTAAGTTAACCCAATCTTTATCCATAAAAAAAGAATCAATAGGAGGATCCCCATTCCAAGAGTTCCTCCAAAATCTCGCTCTCCTCCCATTTCCAATCTGCCACGTTAAGTGCCCTATGATTAACTCACGACTGTCCCATATAAATTTCCAAAAATGAGAACCACCAGGTGCATTTGCAATTGTCAAAATCGTATCTAATTCCCAGGAATCAAGATACTTAGCAACCATAATACGACACCACAGTTTCTTCGGAGACTTGTACATCTTCCAAACCAACTTGACACCCAATGCCTGATTTTGAAGAGACATCTTACGAAGCCCTGCTCGCCCATCCTCTTTCGCCAAGCAAGCTATGTCCCAACTGAAAAGAGGAATCTTCTTCTCATCCTTTGAACCCTCCCAAAGAAACTTCTTAAAAATGCTTTCCAGACCACTTACCACTCTACTAGGGAATTTATAAACAGACAAATAATATATCAAGATAGCTAATAAAATAGATTTGATCATTAAGATCCTCCCAGCCTAAAAAAGCCACCTATTCTTCCAAGATGAAACTTTCCCCCGACACTTGTTGATTATGTCCTCCCAAAAACTTTTATCCACCTGACCTACAAACAAAGGTACCCCTAAGTAGATAATCGGGAATGTACCTTGCTCAAATCCCAATGTCACAGAAATGAAATTCCTCCTACAACTGGAAGTATTGAGGAAATAAATCTTCGATTTGTGGATGTTCATACATTGACCCAATTCCCTTGCATATATATCTAGCACCTCTTTGATAATCTCTGCCTCTTGAACGGTAGCCTCCCCAAACAAAATAGCATCGTCTACAAATTGTGAATGAGAAAAAGGCTACAGCTCATTATGAATAGAGATCCCTCTCCATCTTCCAAGTGAAGTTTGTTTCTTAATGAGTCTATCCAAGAACCTTTGCCATCAATACAAAAGAAAGGGGGATAGGGGATCACCTTGTCGCAACCCATTAGTTGCTTGACAAAACCCACATACTGATCCGTTAAAAAATATGGAGAAATGAATAGATGACATGCAGAATAATATACATTTTATCCATTCTTGTGAAAAACCAAATCTAGAAAGCACTTGCCATAAAAATGGCCAGCGAACTCTATCATAAGCTTTGTTGACATCAAGCTTGACAATCATACCTAGTTACTTCGAGGAATATAAACTATGAATTAACTCACCCGCTAGAAGAATGCTATGAACAATTTCTCTACCTAGTACAAATCCGTGCTGCTCTACTGAGACACTCTTGTTGAGAATCTGCTTCAGTCTATTTGCCATGGCTTTAGATATAATTTTGTATAAAGCATTACATAACAAGATAGGGCAATAGTCGTCCATAGAGAAACACTCTTGTTTCTTTGGAATCAAGGCAACCGCGTTATTCAATTCCTTCACAAACCACCCCTTCTTCCGAAATGGTTCTGCCATTTTTAGAAGGTCAAAACCCATGAAATCCCAACATTTATGAAAAAATTCCAAAGGAAAACCCTCCGGCCTTGCCACTTTGAAGGATGGATTGTCAAAGGTGGCTGTTTTAATTTCCTAAAGAGTGAAACGCTGCATAAGCCATATATTATCTTCATCCGTTATGATTTTGCCAAGCTCTACAAGTGAAACTAAAGAATTTTGAACCTTTGAGTCAATAGAAGCTCCTAATAAAGCCTGAAAATGACAAACTGCAATGTGTTCAATTTCTGCCAAATTTTCAAGACACCTTCCCTGCTCATCTTGTATGCAATTAATGCTATTTGAAACTCTCTTAGATTTGACAAAAGCGTGAAAAATTTGTGTGTTCAAATCCCCCTCCTGAATCCATAATTCCCTAGACTTATCTCTCTAGTAAATTTCTTCTCTGTGCAATAACTCCATCAATTCATTTTTAAGAGATTTCTCTTTTTCAAAATCCCCCTTAGACATACTTGCATTTATTACAATCTGATTAAGATCCTCCAATTCAGCCTCCACCCTAAGCTTTTCTTGAAATATGTTTTTGAATGTATGCTTGTTCCACTATTTGATCTTATCTTTGATCTACTTTAATCTTTGTACAAAAGTATAACTCGAAGTACCCTTATAAATGTTACTGTCTTTCCACCAACCTTCCACTTTAGCAAGAAAGTCCTTGTCCCTCCACCACATATTCTGAAAACAAAAACTACCTAGACAGTTGATATCATTCAAAATTCTCAGTTGTACAAGAAAATGGTTAGACAGAGATAAAGGGAGAATACTTGCATACAGACTAGAAGATAAGTTGAGCCAAAAGGGCCCAACCAAAAATCTATCCAATCTCTTAGAAATCCTAGCAAAATTGGCCCGTCTATTAGTCAAAGTAAATCTACCATTGGATGGAGCCACATCAAATAAATGATTCCAAAACACAAAATCCTTAAAATTTGCCATGACTTGATCTGACATTCTCAATCCTCCCAACTTCTCATCCAAGTCCAAAATAGCATTGAAATCACCAGCAACAATATACTTATCATCCCTACGAGTAGCAATCTTAGTTGATATTGTTGTCCATATCTGAGATTTAGCCTCTCTTTTCATCGGACCATAAACATTAAAAAGGTGAGAAATGATATTATCCTTAATGCTAACTACTCTACCATATAACCAATTTTCATATTTTTCCAAATCCTGCATCTACACAGATCCTGTCTTGCACAATAGACCCAATCCCCCCACCAAGCCATTAGCAACTTGGAAGAAACCTTCATAATTATTACATGAACGAAGAAAACTAAGGTCTTTATCCAAGCATAATTTAGTTTCCTGCAACACAACAATGTCACTTTCGGATTTATTTAACACTCATTTGATCAAGTGTCTTCTATCAGGAGCCGAAAGGTCCCTAACATTCCATGTAACAATATTCATTGCTCTCCAAGGGAGAGCCCCACTCCCTTGGTCTTCTTCATGAAATCTACCACACTAATGATCCTTTTTTCCTTTGCCCTCTCATCTCTTAATGGCCTATAGGATCTACGCTCCCTTCATCCTTTGGCTTTACCTAAGAGTACATTAACAACTTGGCTAATGACTCTTGGTTCTATATTGTCCAAAGCATCACCCGCCAAGAAATTCTCCATTGATTCCATGTCATATTCTATCTTTGAATCCGACTGAGCCTGAACACATTGAAACTTTGAAGGATTATTCAAATTTTGCTCCTTACCCTGAATAGGACTGGAACATTCCCATTCCTCCAGAGGGATGATAGCCGGAGCAAATAATAAGGGAATATGTGGTTCCTTCGTAACGGTTTTCTAAATTGTATTCTGAGATTTTTGCTTAGGAATCCATTCTTTGGAAGGCTTGACAAAAGCCCGGCAATTCGCCATAGTATGGGATTTAAGACCACATCTACCGCAAACAATGGTATAAGTTTCAACTTCAACCTATTGCTTCCATGAACAGTTACCTCTTTTCAAGAAAATGAAGGATGGAATGGATTGAACTGCCACAATCTTCATACGAGCATAAAGATAGGAATCATTATCTATGATAGCTTCATCAACTTCCAACAATGTGCCTAATGATTTGCCTATGCATTCCAAAATAGAATCTCCCCAATACTCTAACGGTAAATTGTATATCCGAATTCAAATGGGATTCTGATATACTGCTAATGGAGTAGGATCGAAATTCCACCGCTAAGGTTGCAAATACAGAGGAAGCAAACGTAAAGTCCAATATTTATTTAGGATCTAATTCCGCTCCTCAACTTTTTAAAAAATAACAATGAAAAAGCCTTTCGGAATAAACTTGATAACAACTTCCCTACTCCAGTGCTCCAAAACCCATTCTCTAATTATTTCCCTCTTCAAACGGTCTCCAACGAATCTACCAATTATTGCCATTTTCTCCCACAGTGTTGCATCCTCTTTGATTTCTTCCAGAAGCTCAATTGTTACATTCTTGACGCTAGACCCCGAATCCTTCCTAAACCAAATTTGGTTTAAATTCCTCTCTGGTCCATCTCCTCCTTCCATTCCTCTGATTAAAATCTCCATTGAAGAAGTTTCTTCTTCTCCATGTTCCGTTCCTCTCCATTCTCTAAAATGATCAATTGGTAATGTTGTATCGCATAGGCCTTGCAATTTTATTAGACTTACAACAAAGAAAATGAAGAGTCCATTTGGCGAAATATTATTTATTTTTCCGTGAACTTTACTAATGTGTGAGCTATCCATAAATTTTTGGTGCAATTCTTAAGTTTTCATCAAAATAGTTAAGAGTCGTAGAATCCTATTGGTGGGGTTGTTTAATATTTGGACTTCTAAATGTTTGGCCTAAGTTGATTCAAACATTCTCAATTTTATATTGACAGCTATACATAAGGAAAGATACTGGCAAATGTTTAATAAAGTCTATTTAACTTAATATAATATCCTTGTTGGTTGGCTTCCCTGCATCTTCAGCAGCCCCATATCACTGTGTTTTCTTAAGGTTGGGCAAAATATTTTAAAGGAAACGTTACCATTGTTGTTGAGAACCAATTACCTAGTGGTGTTTCATTATCTGGAGCAGAAATGAATATTTCCAAGCATCGGTTGGTACTATCGTAACGTTCTCAATCTAGAATATATGTCGTGTTTAGCACATGAACATCTAGCGAGCTGTAAAACTCTTTGGTCTATCATGTTGTGAGACTTCAAAGCAGTTGTAAGAATACTCAAGCACCATAAATGAATATTGCAATGAACGATATGAATTGTTGTATGGACTGCGGAATCGAAGATAATTGATGCAAGGAAGGTATCATAAATTATCACTGAGATAGTACCTGAGAAGCCCTTCTGCACAAGGAGTGTTTTCTTATTTTGAGAATCAGACTACATAGACATTTGAGTTGTCTTCTTCTACTGGGCATATATGATTGGCGAGCTTGCTCTGCCAGTTAGCTACTTCTCAGTTGTGTGTGTGATCTGTCCCTTCTTTTCAAGACAATGGTAGAAGGCTTGGTAAAATGTAGCAATCTGTCATTGGAGACTGGAGTACCATTGGAAATCATTCTTAGATTTTTGAGCAGCCTCTTATTATTGATGTATTCAAATGAAATTTATACTTTTTTTGATTTCTTTGAGTTGGGCAGTATCTATTCCCAATGGTGGAATATTTGAGGTAGTTGTTGTCAAGATGCAAAAAATCAAAGTTTTTATGGTTGCGAATGAGGAGTAAAATTCCCCAAGTCATAAGACAAATGCGACATACATTCTTTCTACAATGGAGTTGTTCTCGAGGCACATTATTTAGTCGATAACTCCTCTTTGTATATGTACTCAACAAAAGTGGTTTTAATTTTCTACTCCAGACTTTCTGAGACCTTCGGAGGCACACAGTTGCGACATTAAACAGATTAGTATTGTTCCTTCGTCACAATCATTAAGAGCCCGTTTGGATCGTGGATTTGAGCAGGAATTAGAATACGAAATTCTCAAAATTTTCAAATCCATTGTTTGGGTCCACCAATTGAGAATGAGAATTAGAAAAAAGTAGAATCCGGTATCCTTATTTGCCCCCCAAAACCTGGATTTGGTATTCCATCTAAATAGGTGGAGTTGTCCAAATCCCTGTTTTAATTCTATTTTTCAAAAAATGAGTATTACACATTATTCAAATAAAATTGTTTTTCACAGCCACTCTGCTCGTTTGATCGCTCATTTGCAACACAAGATTTTTCACCATTGCCACCTCTGCACATATTTTCTCTGCTTGTTGCTGTTGTCTAAGAGATTCTTGAGGGAAATGATTCATTTATTCCCATTGCAAAGTATTCCTTTTCAAATGATTAAGTTGTTCTCGCTCCAAATTTCCGTAAGCTAATTGTGTTTTAGAAACAAATGAAACTTATTTCACTAAATAGTATTTAATGAATTCTTTACAAAAGTGTATTTTAAAAAATAAAATGATTGTGCACATTCCAATCCAAGATTTATCAATGCATGCATCAAATAGCAGTAGACATGAATATCACTTTTGTTATAGATAAAAAATAGAATCTGGTTGCATTTCTTGATTTTGTGAATATGTAAACATGTCCCAGTGTAATTTATGGAAAAACATCAGTATCTTGTGCGATTCACTATTGTGTACAAACTAATAATGGAGTTTACCTCTTCCATACTTTTTATTCGGTACTGAACGCTTTTCCTTATCTCACGATTGTGGCAAAAACTTTCAAGTTGTGGTGAACTATTCGTTAACCATCTAAATTCACACATTCCATCAAATAGAATCTTGATAGCAAAAGCCAACAATGGAATAGACACTGCTGGATTGCAACCAATAAGTCAAATTAGATTGTATTGTATTGTTTCCTGTTTTGCATCGTCATCTAGATGCAATTAGAAATGAAAATGTTATTTATTTTATTTTTATCAAAAATTTATTTCATTGTATAATGAATGTCTATACATGCTATAACAAAATAATATATCATACAATTGTTTGCTGAATCAATTCATTATGGCCAGTAGAAGGCAGTAAAAATTAGAATTTTAGTTTGAATATTAATTCTTTTATTTGCTTTTCTTTACATAAATTTTTCTTATAATGAAATTCTACAATTTATAAATTAATGTAGTTTTTATTTTTGGAGTTGTAAACATACATTTAAATCAAATATATTGAAAAAAAATTTCATTCATTTTTAAAAATCAAATAAATAAATATTGTTTATTCTAGTTGGTATTCCAATTCCACAATGTGCAACCAAACGGAGGAAATCTATATTCTCATAATGAATTCTTGGTCAACCAAATAGTCCCAAATTGAATTCCCTAATCATAAGTTGGATTCTGAATTCTAGAATCCCAAAGCCAGCATTCCAAATGCCAATGCTTAATTTATATTCTAGCAACCAAACGGGCCCTAAAGGAACACCAGCTAAGCTGGAATTGCTAGTTTTCAGAAGTGAATTCTGGAAGTATTTGGTTGTCTCCATGAACAAAGTTTTCAACAGCATAGAGAAACTTGGCTATCAGCTCCCCCATGAGATTTTATCTGGCAATTAGGGGAGGAATTTTTGTATACATATAGCTACTAAATATGACAAAGTCACAAATTATTATTATTCTGCAGGGATGGAGGAAACTATTATCTGAACTGTTGTGTAGACAGATTGTATACTGGTCAGGATTTGATAAATTCTTCTCCCCTGTATAGCTCGAAGGAAAATATTGCTTTCATTTTCAGTAAAACACTAATTTTAAATTCCTAAGTTTTAGTCCAATATATGAAGAAACTTGTTTGTTTGAAACTTAAACTGTGTGAACAAACCTGTTGAAAATGGTTAAGCTGGGGATCTCTGGTTGGGGTAGCTTATTATAGTTGATGCAGGAAAAGTGGTAATACATGCAGAATTGCTTCAGATTTGGGTACAAATTACAGTGAATTTTGGGAAGATTTGGGAGTACAAACTTACATAAGTTGTGATTTTCTCTTTACAATCTGGACCTAACATTGAATGATTAAGGACAAGGATCAAATTTATAAAAAGCATGTTTAGGCAGCTACCAGAATTTATTGCCAGGACAAGGAACAAATCCTTGAAGAAAAACTCTTCAATATAGAAAGGAAATCTGCATGTTTACCTCAATCAAAGTATGGGTTACTTTGCAATCTAGAAGCAATAGAGAATTGTTTATCCACAATAGAACAGCTGGGTTCTAAGAGTAAACAAATGAGCCTCCTTCTTGTTGTGATTCACTTGGTTAAGTCAGTGATGTTAAGACATTCTGATAAAGAGGTAAAACTTGATTCCATGTCATAACGGTAACGGCACCACATGATCCATACAGCAGGGAAGTGATGAAAGAGGTATTCCAATTGATTGTAGAAAGTTTTAAAGGATTCAGTGATTATCCATATTCCATCATTTGGTTTGGTAAGGTAGTCCAAATTTTAGAATCGGTTGCAAGACTTAGAGCTGGTGTAATTATGTTAGATCTTGGTTGTAAAGACTTAATTCTTGATATGTTTCATCAGTTTTTAATTGGCATACATGCGAAATGCTTTATCTTTCGTACAGTCCATTATGTCTTTGATCATTGAAGAAAGTGATGATGATTCACAAAACTTCTTGTATACTACATTGGCTGACTTGAAACAAATACATGTCACTTCTTTTGATGCTCGTAGCTTGGTCGACAATATTATCATAATGGAAATGTAATGATAGACAAAGAATCCTTCTTTATTAGATTGTCTAATCTGCCTGCATGCATGAAACATAAAGCAATAAAAGATTCAACACCATAACACTTTGACACAATATTTGGTAACCCACATGTCACTTCTTTTGATGCTCGTAGCTTGGTCGACAATATTATCATAATGGAAATGTAATGATAGGCAAAGAATCCTTCTTTATTAGATTGTCTAATCTGCCTGCATGCATGAAACATAAAGCAATAAAAGATTCAACACCATAACACTTTGACACAATATTTGGTAACCCAGAAACCCTCCAAAGTGAAGGTAAAACTGGGTTGGGAATGACACCCACAATGCTTCAGTACTACAGTAATAAAGTTGGCCCGTTAGGGCTTACAATTGATCACTTCTGGTGATCTACTCGGTTAAGAGTAAGTAGGACTGCTAGGTCCACCTTGTGAAAGAATTTTACTATACAACGAAGTATGCACTCTGTTAAGAGATTAAGCCAAAGACTGTTAGGTCCACCTAGTTAGAGGATTTGACTGATGCACCTGTTAGGATGAACCAGTAGGTTGATCTTTACTTTGCAACTTTTTTTGTTGATGAAGATCCTTTGAATAGTATGATCACCTGACTATGACAGATGAGTCTTTGTTGTTCCCTTGTACTACTCGGTAGCCTGCTAAACAAACTGCTTTGCCATATTCCTTTTTCGCTTATAATGATACATCTATTATCCAACTGATGATTAGGATATAAAGAAATGTCTTACATATATATCCATCCAAATAATACCTTACATTAGGTTGGCTACATTACAATAGTTCCAACAATAAAACCAAGTCGGCTCAATGTTGATACTCGGGTCCAATTGTTCATTCAGGTGTTATACTGACACTCGGGCAACACAGTGAACTCGGCAAATTCTGGCACTCAGTTCACACTGGATGCTTGGTTCACATTGAACACTTGACTCGGTTTACACTACTCTGCCTGCTCGGTTGTCATGTTGAAACTGGAATGCTCGACTACTTGGGTTACATTGAAGCTCGGTTGTAGCACTAGCCGACTTCCCATGATGACTAAGTGTTTTGGTACTAATTGACAATATGTCTTGCCATAGGATCAACATATCAAACAGTGTGAGCAGAAATTGAAAATATTCTTAACGATGGGGCAAAATTGAGGAAGGCAGATTTGTTTCAGTCTGCAAAGGAGTTTGGAAACAAAGACAAAACTCAGTCATATGGGCAGCATTGCAAGGAGGAAATTGATGGTATTCTTAGGAACCACAGGGTTGAAAAAGACACAACTGTGAATCAGCTACCAAAATATTCTTAATGATGGGGCAAAATTGAGGAAGGAAGGCAGATTTGTTTCAGCCTGCAAAGGAGTATGGAAACAAAGACAAAACTCAGTCATATGGGCAGCATTGCAAGGAGGAAATTGACGGTATTCTTAGGAACCACAGGGTTGAAAAAGACACAACTGTGAATCAGCTACCCGGGAATTCAAAGCAGTCTCCATGCATTATGACATCATGTCCTTTGGTTGATGACAATAGGATTGATGAAGCATCTTGTGGATCAGCTATTTTTGTAGCAGCAACGGAGGGTAAACATAAGGACATTCACTCTTATGATGGTAATGATGGTAAACTTTGAGTCAGCATAATGTTAATTGGATAAAGCACAGTAACTTACTTTTTGAGATGGTTACTGATTGGACATTTGAGTTGGAAGATGGAACCTCTTGAAATTGATCAGTTGTCTCAAATTGATACTGACTGCAGCCAGGAGGTGATATCCTTGTTACATTTGACCGAGGGATATCATGTTGATTATAGATCAGCCTTGGATTGAAACTTGGCAAACAATGTGGCCAAGGAGCATATAAGGAGAAAGTATAGTGCAGAAGAGTATACATTGATTTATTCTTCTCCTAATTTATCTAGTTCCTATGGTTACTCTACTGTCATAGAGGTTGAGCATGATGGCAGCACTTGGGTTGAGTCTACTCAGTAGGGGATGGATGAGTTTGGTATACTTGATGGTGTGATTTTTCACTCAAGGAGGTGTGTTGTATGACTCCTTGTATAAGTAGACACTTACAGAAACTAAGTGTTGATTCGGGATTCTGAGAGGAGTTGATTAGTATATCACATTACAGCCACTTTGTATGGGAAGCGTTGGGTTCTCCATTCAACCCACTTGCATAGGACATTATTTTTCGCTTATTGCATGGTTTTGGGTTCGGTGGTAGGTTTGTTACACTTCCCTTCATGAAGGAGGAAGCCATGTATAGCTTTCTTCTTCAGTACAATTACAGTTTTAGGATACATATTAGAGGGACACTGTTGTGGCAGTTGGATAGTTTGGACATTCTACTTTTTTTTTAGTATGGAGTGATGGGATATTCCAAACAGCTCGGAAGGTGAATGGCCTTTTTGGTTTATGGGACCCGGGAAGATCAGTTGCATGGTTAGTATTGTATGGAGTGATAGGATATTCCAAACAGCTCGGAAGGTGGATGGCCTTTTTGGTTTATGGGACCTGGAAAGATCAGTCGCATGGTTAGTATTGTTTCCAGGAGTTGATTGGCATAATTTTGAGCACCCACCTTTATTTGACTCTAGTGGTCCTTGTGATATCAATTGGAGAGAGGTTCTCAGTTGGATTGAGGATTTTTCCACATATGATAGCAATACTTGGAAGGTTGATTCGATAGATCATGCACATGAAGTGATCCAAGCTCTTAGTACTAGTATGATTGGTGCATTTTCGTGGCGAATTACTGAGCAGCTCCATAATTCTAGACATGTTATTTGTATTAGAGTGGTGCAAAGACTTGGTGGAGCAGTTTCCTTTAGATTGATATGGGATCCAGGCATTCGGTTACAGCATGTAGATACTGATTGCTTGAGGGCAAGCAATTTTTAGGAAAGGAGGACTGCAATGTCCCCTTTTTCTAGCCCTTTATCTCTGATGCATCATTACGCTTTTCCATCGTGGCCTTGTGGGCTAACCAAATCTTTGTGGGGGTCAGTATGAATTTGGACAATGATATCTTCACTTTCAGGCATATCGAAGTCAAGATAGCAGGGGTTCCTAATACTTACTCTGTATAGTAAGTTAGTTGTATTTCCACGTTTGCAGTTTTGGCTTTGAGCATTTTGCCAATAGCTTTCAAGCAAGCTATTATACAAGGCTTTTTTATTTGACAGGACATTTATTTTAATGTCTGAAGATTAAATTGTTTTCATAAAGAGACTTTAAACTTAAAAAGGGGACTTAATAAGTCACTTAAACTTATAGAGTTATATTATTCTCTTAAGTGGGAAAAAGACAAATAAAAGGGAAAAAAAGAGAATAAAAAATGAAGAGATAGGTAACAGAATATGAAGAGTCATCTTGTTGTGCTTAAGAGGGAAAGAGGGAGCTCTTTTGCAGCATGCTTGGATTTTGAAGTTTGTTTCAAATTTCTCTTTGAGAAAGGGGAAGCTTTGGCTTTTGGTTTCTTGAGCCTGAGGACGGAAACCTTCAAAGTCTTCTTGCCTGATTGGATACCAACCCGGTTCAGCATTATTGGTGAATCACATCAAAGTTCACATTGGAGTTACAAGTTCTTTTCTATGTGTTTCTAATCTGACTGTGATACTGTATTTAAAATTGGAGTTTTATGCATGTTGTATTGTTGGTTTATAACACAATAGAAAATCTGAAGGTTTGTTAAACTAAATATTTCAATAAGCATCTACTGGTTCATTTTCTGGTTTATATTGCTGGTTTCATTTGCATGAGCTATTTGTTGTGTTCTGAAATTTGATTTTGAGATAAATTTGGGAGAATATCCATTCGGGATACTACATTTTCCTTATATACTTGAAATTTTTCACTAGAAATCTACTACTAGGAATTCATGGTTTCCTTGAATAGTTGTTGTTAACAGAGGTGAATTGTGAATTGCCATCTTGATGAGCTCCCACTCTCTTCTCAATTTTTCTAATAACATTAATGGGCATTGTGGTCAATCTTTTGAGTTTCTTCTAGCAATTCAACTCTATCCTCAACACAAGCTTCTCTTGAGGTCATGCCAATGTCATGGAGCATATTAATTGTCATGACTCATTTGGCCCTCCAGCTTATTAATAGTAGGGGTCAAATGTACAATCATCATTAGTTGTGTTGGATCACACTAAACCCTAATCATATTAAGGGTTGGCACCAATTCTAGTCTTCTTTTTTTTAGCCATTGAATTTAGCTTTTTGGACTTGTCTAGCCATCTGCATTAGTCGGTGAATAAAAACACAAGAACTGAAATAATCTTTGTACAAAGGGAATGTTAACAAGAATCGTACATGGATATGTAATCATCTATTGCTAAGGTACCAAAATTGCTCTTGCAAGTAATAAAGTCTAGATCATCGTGGTCAGAGATGAGCAAGTTTGACATGAATGCTTGGGTCAACCATTTTCCAAACCGGTATTGTTGCATAAGTTGTGGGAACCAGCAATTCAAAAATGGACAAAGCAAAAAAGGGCATCCAAAGATTTAAGTCCAAACATGGTCGTTTATTGGGAGCATGATGTCCTTGAGCAAACAAGAAGGTTGTAAAAACAACAATACATACTATTGGCAAGGATGAGATATAATGCCCATCAGAAAATCCTATGATGTGGACATGGGAGTAGGAAATGAACCCCATAACTCATAGTTGAGTTGACAGTGAAACCCATAGCCCACAAAAATTGCATCAAAGGATAAAAAACCATTCATTGTGTTATGCACCCGTAGCAAAGTGATTGATCTAGAAAAGCATGATGGCTTCCGTATTGATTGAAAAATTAGATTAACCTAGATGATTACAATATACAAATAAATGCTTATAGAAGCATAAAAGAAAACCCTATGAAAGGATTAAGTTAGATCATGACAAGTGTCCTCGTGTTACATCCCAATTTTTTACTTAATTTAAAATATAGCCATGGAGGTTCACATGAAGTTAGTTGACAGTTAAATTTGTTATAATCCTGCGAAATGGTAAGATAGTTAATCGTTATAATTATTTATCATGAATTCATGGAATCGAATAGGCGGTTATCCGTTATGATTATTTATGATTAAATAATTTGTTATGGTAAATTTTCATTATATTGAGGAATATAATATAATCGTGGAGAATTCCCTTGCGGGAGCACATAGAAGGGGGAGAACATTGCCAGAAAGGAATTGGGCATGGAGGGTCACTACTATCACTGAGCAAATAGGTACAAGCCCTAAACCACCTGAGCTAAGGATAACAACTAGGCAAGTAAGAGTGTACGTTGGACGACCATGAGCTAACTTAATAAATCACATATCATTTAATAGTAAAGAGATTACTAAGCATGAATAGAACGAGTTGTACATTTATATTTGTGTTGTTGGTTGGAGCCTTCTGATGTATAATCATGTCTTATCATATCGACATCGTGATACCTACATACTTATACATGTACATACATGTATATGCATACATATGTAAACCAACTTTAAATATGTGAGGACGTATACATGTACTTGATATTTGGCATGTACGAAAGAAATACATGGTTGGGGTTTACATATGTACACGTATATGCATACATACATATATAAGTATCTATAGATACCATGATGCTAAATATTAAGGCAATATTATTTCTTTAACCTTGGTAGTGGTCTAATATTATTTCATGCTTAGCAACCTTTCATATTCTGTTTTTATTTCCATCGGCCTTATAAGTTGAGATGGTCATTTTAATTATTTATGCCAATGACTCCTTGTTGGTATTGTAACTTCTCCACCGTCACCCTCTTCTTGTCTTAACGTGCTTATAACTTCTTTTTGCGGCTAGAGAAGTGGGTCTCTTCCTTTCAAAATGTTTTGTGTTCACATTTGATTTGCAAAGCTCAAACCCTCAGCAGCATGGATTACTTCTTTTCTTGCATCGATATTTCTTTGAACCTTAGCCATAGTTCTGACATCTGTTTCGATACAAATCATTTCCTACATTTTGAGTTCATGAAGACACAGAGTAGAGCCATTGGAAGTAATGCTTGTTGTGCATCCTGGTTTGATAGAACATGGCAACGAATTGTGTGAAACGACTCCAAGTGAAGCACAATCCAGATTATGGTTTGCTTATCATGACTAGATTTCTTTTATGTAGTCTTTGAGAAATATACATCTAACGTGAAGCCTTTTTATAGATCGGCAGTATAGACAGCCACCCACTGGGTGAATATGTAAGTAAGACTTTATTTCTTGAAGCTGTGATAGTGAATTGGATTGCCAAATTTGATGGTAAACCTGGTTCAAATCTGACTGATGTTCACAGAAGAGTACATCCATTAGTTTTAATAGGTTTTGCGACTGTTTTCTGATTGATTCCCACTTAGAAATTATTCGCATAATGATACATGTTTTTGCTTAGTCAATCTGTGAAATATCCTCAAAATAAGGACCTTTATTCGTTAGTCCATGAGTTAAGGACAACAAGTAAATAAGATGCAAGAATAGTTTGCTTCATAATATTGTGATAAGTCTGGATAGGACATAAGATTTGACTGTGATTATAAATCAAAAAGAACACTTAAGCATGCACCCAAGAATTCATCCAGGAGGGCCATCTTGGCTGAGATGAAGGGTGCGATGAAAAGCATTGTACCATAGAATTATTTCCTACATCAAAAGAAAAGAACCATTATTAATAATAATTGCAAGCTCAAAGAAAAAAAGATATTAATCATCAAGAGTCGACTCATGGTAGTCCAATGTTCAATTCCTTATGCTTAGTCAAGTAGTGGGAATGATTCCCTAGTACCAGAATGCTCAATGATTGGTTAAGTTGTTCCATGTCTACTTGTGGGTAGGGAGGGTCTTTCTTGTTAGAGATTGTGTGAGAATAAGTTTTGGTCCGAGGTTGGGTGGTTAAGCCCCTAACAATGTTTCCCCTCTCCACAAGATGTCAGACGTGCGTCCGACAAAGATAAGCTATGCATTCAATTGTTTGTTGGAAACAGGTATTTTTACTTTTATGAAGTATATGCAAGAAGGTAAGATTAATTGAGTTATATTATCATTGCAATTATTTTACACTTAGTTGCGAGAGATAGATTTATCTGATGGATTGTTATTTCAGTCTTTCTTTTATATGAATATTGAATATGAGCATATCTTCTAATTTAAGTTATTGCCATAGTTAAGAAATCGGAAGGAAAGGAATGATACAGTGGTATCTGAAGCCCTAATTGATTCATTGGTATCTGGAGCCCTAAATGATAGAGTGGTATCTAAAGCCCTAAATGATATAGTGGCATCTGAAGCCCTAATTGATTCAGTGGTATCTGAAGCCCTAAATGATCCAATGGTAATCGATGCCCTAATTGATACATTGGTATGTGATGCCCTAATTTTATATAGTGGTATTTAATGGTAATCGTCATTTGATTTTTAATATAGTGGTATTGGATGGTAGTCGTTATATGATATTGTTATAGTAGTTTTTGTGGACTAATTTGGGTGATTGCAGAAGCATCCCTACAATGATTTCTCGGTTCAATTTCCATGGTATGTGGATTTTAATTTCTATAGTAAATTCCTTGATGATGTTTTAAGTTCTTAGTTAAGAATTTTTGTTTAACTGATTTTAACCGTCAATCTCATTCATATGAACGAAATTGATTTAACTGTTCTTCCTATGAAATGAAGTAACATCTGTAATTCTTGGATATGTTAGTTGTTAATTAAGACCCAGGAAATCGGGTTATTACACCTCGCCCTAACTATGACACCACGACCTAAAATAGAAAAGCAGCCCTAAGTTTAGTTCAAGTGTAACAAAGTAAAACGAGACCTAACCATCATTGTTTACTTGATTATGTGATTACCCATTTCCTTTAATATCCCCCCTTAAGTATGACATAGGGAGTGGCTATAAACTTAATGACAAATACAATGATGGAAGCTTGGATAAGTCTCAACTACAAGGCCTAATGAGATACCCATGTACAGACAAATTAATCGCTCGTAACTAAAAGAGAGGAGAAAACCTTGTGATAAAAAAAATCCTCTCCAAAAGAGTTAAAATGCAATAAATGTGTACTAGTGGAAAAACAAAAGGACTTGATATGAACCCCCAATGACTACTTTTGTCAAATAAGTACAACAAAAGTCCCCTCAATAAGAGAAGATAAGAATTTAAATCCCCCTCAAAGTAGCTCCTAGACCTATAATGAATATCTAAAGAGAAAAAACAATCCACTACCTGCAAAAAAAATCCACGCATGATTAGAGAAGCCATATCCAAAAACTAGGAAAATAGGTAAACCAAATCCAATGATATGTGCCCTTGATAACTACTAAAATGTCCATATGTTAGAATGAGATGATGTCAATCTAGAATCGTATGATTAACTAATGTAGAATAGGCTCCAAAGACGATGATGATGAGTGAACTGTGATGATGTGGCTGTAATGGATGAGGAGATGAATTCCTCAAAATAATCCTCCAGATCTGCAAAATATAAGACTCCAAAGACAAAGATGTTATAACTACAAGGTAAGAACCCCAAGTAGCTACATTTGGAAGAAAATGTAGTGTTGAACTAAACCAAAAGGGGTTCGTGGGCGTGGTAATACTAATCTGATCAAGATCAACAAAAGATGAAGATAGAGTTTGAATATGAAGAGTGGCAACAAGAAGACAAGTATCTAATCCAATGGAGTATGCAAGACCTATGACTAAGTCAAGCTCCTCTATAGTTTCATCATCAAAAGGTATATAATCTGCATCATGACAGGGAATGAGACAACTTGCAGAAAGATTCTCCAAGAATGGTGAGGTATTGTTGATGTGTGTTTTATGACAGCACCAACAACTGAATAAAATACCAAGGTATCTTTTGGTCTCTTGAGAAAAATCCCATGTATGCTAAGATTGTGAAAGGTCATATAGGTGATTCCAAGATTCTTTACTATCAATTCTTGACTGTGGATAAGCTCAATGGTTGATGTGATATGTTGGTATCACAAAGGGACTCAAATTCAAATTGTTCTTCACTATGTCTGCAACATTAACTGGAACTTTTGCATTAAATATTAAAATCTTGTGATGCATTTCTTTGAATGACACAACTAAAAGGAACTGAAATTAAAGGGGAAAGGGTTAAAATGCTCTAAATCTACACTCAAGTGCAATTATATCAATAGATAGTGCTCTGGTGGACAAGCTCCCAATAACCAAGCTCTGCTTCGCCATGATCAACTACAACTCCCCAAGAACTAGTGCAATCTTTTGAGGTTATGCAAAGAATTTTCACAACGCACCTATTCAAAAATATTTTGAACAATGAATACAATAATGCAAGCTAAGCATCCATATAGGGGCTCAGGCTAAATTTACACGACAACTTACAATCTGCCAACTATCAAAAGTATGAACCAAGGAAATTCATCAAACACCATCACATTTCTCCATTAAAATCAAGGACTTTATCTAACTCTATTCTAAATGAGGGAATAATGAAACCATGCAAGCATCGAAATACATCAAATAATCACCATGAAACCAACAATGAAAACTCTATGATCTTGGTGGCCCAAAGCAACAATCTCAAAATCCACCCCTTACAAATGAGAAGTGAGGCCTTTATATAGGTCCCCTTTTACAAGTGGCCCGGATCAAAAAAAAGTAAAAAACTGATGGTCTAGATTTTGCCACCGTTAACTTTATTAGGGTAAGGGTAAGAAAAGGAATTTACATTAATGAAAGGTGGTCCACACAACCTAATCATGAAGAAGCCACCATCTTAGTGCATAAAATATGCTCATTGTTGCATGTTCATCTACCAAAAAAGCAGGCTGAAATGAATGCCCACTATGTATTTAATGCATATGCTGCCTTGAATGGATTATTCTTGATTCCCTTCCTTAAATGTCTCGACTTTGACTTGAAGAACCTTGATCAGTTGGTAGAGATGGTTGGATGTCATGTCAGCATGTTGGATGTCATGTAAGCTTGGGTATTTTCTTGACTGCATTATTTTGTAGCCAAATTCCAACTTTGAATGCTCCCTTGCAAACTATTTCCTTGAATATTCCCGTCTTCCCATATACGAGCTTGACATTTATCTTCTTGAAATGGATTGGAATCCTTTGTTGATGATTATGTCACTTGAGAATTTCCTCATATAGAACTTCCTTGGCCATGTTCTTGGATTTGTGGATTTGAACTTTGATCTTTGAAGTTTGAACACCATGGATTAGATCACTGGGTACTTCGATGTCTTCAATAGTGGGACTAGAATTTCAAGACTTGAGTGTCTTTATTGAATTTCTAGAACTAGAGCTTTTCCTCTAGCAAAATTGAAAAAATCGATACAAGAATCATGCGAGAAATTCAAAACACATGTAAACCTCTTACGTACTCTCTCTCTATCTAGAAAGACATTCTCTTTCTCCAAAAATTCTCTCTTCAAACCTCACGCCTTCCTCTAATGCTTGAAATTCACTTTTTCATACTTTTTCTTGTATTTTCCAAGAATTCCCCATTTTTGTTTATCCTCATCAGTCATTTGAATTTCTCAACCCATGAGCACACACTAGAAGAAGGTGGAAAACAAAATTGATGGAGGTTCAACATTTTTGGCCTAGCCTCCTTAGTTAAGAACCAAGGATTGAGGGGTATCCGCCAATTTGAGATCTGGGGAGGGAATTTTTATACTTGGCCAAATTTTATCTATTCCTTGCAATTTCTCTAATGGAGGAGAAATTTTCTAAAATTTAGCCATTTTTTCATCTTTCCATGAAGGAGAAATTTTCCAACACTTAGCCATTTTTTCTTCTGTGAAGGAGAAATTTTCCAATTCTTCCAAGATTTCCATTTTTTTCCAAGAGTCCAAGATTTCCAATTTTTCAAGATTTCAAATTTTTCCAAGCTTTCCAATTTTTCAAGATTTCCATTTTTTTCAAGATTCCAATTTTTCCAAGATTTCCAATTTTTCAAGATTCCCAAATTTTCAAGATTTGCAATTTTTCCAAGATTTTAAAACATTTCAAGATTTCCCACTTTTCCAAAATTTCAAAATTTTCAAGATTTCCAA
This sequence comes from Cupressus sempervirens, assembly GCA_028749045.1. Lineage (NCBI taxonomy): Eukaryota > Viridiplantae > Streptophyta > Pinopsida > Cupressales > Cupressaceae > Cupressus > Cupressus sempervirens. The sequence goes on along the minus strand of CM053792.1, from coordinate 394,329,766 downwards.
TTTTCCAAGATTTCAAGATTTTCAATATTTCTTCCATGAAGAAAAAAAAATTCCAAAACAACCAATTTTTTTGATGTTTTCATGCCTTCCCACCTTTAGATATTTCAAGGGTATTTCCCAACTTAACCATTATCTAATTGACTACCTCACTTGCTCATTCTTCTAGATATAGAACTAGATATCCTTTTGTCTCTTTATCACTCAGAGCTCACTTGTTGACAAAAATAGACTTTTTGAAAAATAGTAAGTTGTTCCAAAGTCGAGATCAAGTCAATCTGCAAGGCAATAGAATTACTAAAAATAGACTTGTTAAAAATAGAGACTACTAAAAAAAGTAAGTTATTCCAAAGTGTTAATGATTGATTAGACTAATGGCAAATTTAGAATATAGATTCGTTTTCAAATTTTACAATGTCTTATGCAATATATATACTAACCAATCACTTTTGCAGATTGAAATCAGACTGAAAGTGTGATAATATATTTTCTTGATAGAAAGCTTGTGTATATCAACAATGAATATGAAATGGCTCTTCAGATGGATAAGAACAATAATGTATGAACAGGGCTTCGAATATATATGAAAGCAATCTGTTCTTTGAACAATGATTATGAAAGTCGATCTCCAAAGTATTTATGTTGTGATAATGATCAGTGCTTCAAATATATATATCTGATGTTATGGACTGCACTTCAAATAGATTTGAATATAAACAATGAATTTATATTAATGAAAATATATCAATGAAGATCGAACTCCAAGTAGTATGCACTAATAGATTACTGTATATATCTTGAAGTTTGAACTTCATTGGTATATGTGTGTGTGTGTGTGTGAGTGTGTGTGTTTACATGTCAAGAGGAGGAGGCACATTGATGAATGGACATGCCTCCTCATAAGAGACATATCCATTCATCATGTCTTCTATACATACCTCTTCATTACCATAACATAACCAATGTTTATTGGTGGTTATGCAAACAGAATATAACAAATACAAACCCAATGATCAGCGGCTATAATGATAATACAAATGCATCATGATTGGTCGCTATAACATGAAGCCCAATCCACAATAACAAAAACCAATCGGTGGTTGTCAATATGAAGCCTGATTTTGCAATACAAAATGCTGAAAATATCCAATCTGTTATGTATTTCGATCAATATGATATGATTTCAACTATTAAGTATGTATGTATATGTATACATGCATATGATCATATCGTTATATTGATCATATTGTTATCCATACTGATCTGACCAAAGCTACCAATTTCAACACAAAGTCATAATAAGGCTATTCTAGGACATAGTGAAGCTTATCAAAAATAGATATTTCCAAAAATAGCAAGGATGTCAAGACATTTAAACTATCACTAACATTCTTTTAGAAAAATTCTCATTCATACTTGACCTAATTAACAAATGAATAAATAGTGTCCATTGTAGGAGCTAGGCGGACAACACTTTTTAAGTTTTGTTGATTTCAAGGATTTTCCTTCATTCCACGGAATATGTGCTTGATGTGTTTTGGGCTTTAGACGGAATTTTCTTGTTTTGAAGGATTTTCGTCCATTTCGAAGACTTTTTGCTTTTGAAAGATTTTCCTTCATTTGGATAACTTTTCTACTTTTGAAGGATTTTCCTTTAATCCATGGAATCCACCGACTTTTTATCATTCTTACTACCATGTAATCAATATTTAGCCCAACTTTATCATTTCTCCATGCTCACTTAAACAATCCTTGCACTTTCGCCTTTATGATCATGGGTGTTCCAATAGTGTTCTTTCCTCTTTTCTTTCTTTCCTTATTGCATTTATAGGGGAATAAGGATAGGATTTTATATGGATTTCTCATTATTTCTCGTTTGGGCACATGTGATTCAAATCAAATATCTACATTAAACCTTGTGACTTTTATTTGAAATTTTTGTTGTCCACAAAATTATGGCACCACAAGGCGCTTTGAGTCTCTTGCACATACTACTCCACCCAAGTAAATACTCTGAAATTTCTTTCTCAACTCAAACTAGGGCATTGGGCCTGGCCCACACTTAATCATTACAGCTCATTCTATGAGTCATCTTAGCTTTGCATCATCACTCGAGCTCCGGAATCACTTTACTTGGCTTTTTCAAAACTTACTTTTACAAAAGATTCAAAGCTCAACATAATTCTAAATTAGGAAACACCTCAAATTTGAATCCTTGAATGTTGGGGGATGCGATCCAACTTAAGACTTGGTCAACACAATTCTCAATTAGTCAAAAGAAGGAAACAAAGAAGATCGACACTAGAGCTACCAAGATAACCAAAACCAAAATGGCCAAGTGGACCAAAAGAGAGGGGCGGCTAGTTGCAATGGGGCGATGAGTGAAAATGTCACAACAGTTATAAGGGTCTCCATGGATCTCCCAAAGTTGAGTCCAAAGTTTTTAGGGACAATCAATTTCCAATATAGCACACATAGAGTCATGATCAATACTTAAAGAAATAATTGTTGAAAATATCCCTAGTTGATCTACTTACATGGTGTGTTTAGTGTAAGTATGAGTCAAAATAGATAAGGCAAAAGATTAAGCCACTTGAGATGTGTAAAGATGTCATTTTGCCAAGACCTATAGCTATCCTTTTCCAAGATGGCCACTAAAGGATGAACACAAATAGACATGATACTCGTCAAAATAATTGATCACAGATCAAACAAGAGCTCTTGTTGAGCTGGAGTCCCTGCCTTATAACAGCTAGAAAGTAGATTATTATTAAAAAAAATTACTGTAAGTGTAAGATTTTGTAAATAGTTTAAAATAACTTTAGAAAAGAAGCATTTGTAAAATTAATTCAACTAAAGTAGTAGACATATGTATAACTATATTGAACATGATTTTTTATAAATCATTATTTAATGTTTTATTTTACATAACTCCATCTAAAACGTATGTTTCTTCACTCTAAACAAGTATGAACAACTTAGTAATCCAATTTGAGTTTCAAAGATTTAAATTGAAATTTCCTTAGTTTTAAATGTACAAAACTATATAATAAAATTTGTCCTTTTATTCAACTATAAACTACTAAATAAATATAGCATCTGCATATTCATAAAACATTACAATAAGTATACAAAATAGATGTGTAGTTATTGTTTTCATAGTCCTAAATGCATACAAATGAAAGAAATGAAAGAAACGACTCTTTGATTTTGCAATCTCCACTTCATTTCCACTATTTGTGCAAATTAATAGAAAGTGCCCAAAGATTTGTGTGTGTGACTTGGGAGGAGTGTAAATTTTAGTCTATGTAGTTTGTAGTCAATTTCGATGCACACATACATTTCATTTGTGCTTCTTTCACATCACACCCCCATCTCTTATGGGCAATGGCTACATACCCACAGAAACCATATTTTTGAAAAGTTATGATGTTATAAAATTAAATTTGATGACAAGAATATTATTTAAGTTATAATTTATTATTATTTTTTTAATTATTTTCCCATTGGTGAGAGGCCGAAGCCAAGGTTAATTATTATTATTTGTTGTGATCAATTATTTCAATTATTAGTTAAGCTTGAGTAGATTCGAAACCAAGACTTCCCAATTAAGAGGCTCACAATTTACCGTTGTGTTGTAGGCTCCTACCTTTTTTTTTAAAATTTTCAACATAATTATTAGATATAAATTTATAATAAAAATTATTAAGTTTTTTATTTAAACTACTAAATTAAAATTGAAAATTATATATAATTACAAGATATAATAAATTGTTATATAAGTAAATTATATAAATATATATTTAAATAATTTATAATAAAAAAATTCACTTAAGAGTACCCACCTCTAAGTATGAAAATTTTAATATCTATCTATTATATTATTCATAAAATATTATAATTTAAATTTAAAATTTTCAACGAATTTTCAAAAAGCATAAATTTGAAGTATAGTTTCACATTTAATATTGATGAAACATCTCCCATGGTTAGAAATAAAATATAGTCATAAGATTTTAAATAAGAATAATTTTCAAGAAAAGAAATTCATGTGATTAACAAAAGACTTTCTCAAAATAAGAGTAAAATAAGAATCCATAAATTCAGTGTTCTAAATCGTTTTCTGTTACCGCGTTTTTCTTATTCGACCATTGGGATGAATGCTTATTCTGGAGCAGACACGTTGTCTGCCACACATTTATTACATTGTTATCGTCTTCCTTTTTCTTAAATTTTGCCAGGAAATTGGGTGAGGGCCAATGAAACTTCAGAAATTTGAATGTGATAAATCAATTTAAAAATATTGTACTAAAAATCTTAGCTGCAAAACCGTATTCTGTCACAAAAAAATTAATAGGATGAAACTGGGGGGCCTAACGGGAACATTAGTTCCCTGCCTTATATAAGGCACGGACTAAAAAATCAATGTATGTAAAGCAGGTTGAATGAATTCAACTCAAGTAAACAAATCATTTTCAAGTGCTAAGACATCCAAGGAATTAATCATAATGTGAAATAGCAACAAAGTGAATTTAAAAAAGGCTAAGATTTATTTTTTAAGTGCAAGGATAAATATGAAAGCTTTAAAATACATTTCCAATGTTGCAGGAGACAAAAACTGGTGACATAGGTGAAACATTGTGAGCTCAAAAGTAGAAAAGGATGGCCAAAATTTCGATAACAAAAAACTACACCACTACAAAGTACACAAAATAGCTTTCTAAGAATATCTCAATCACCCAATTTTGACACCTTATGCCCAAAAAATATCATCTCCCTTATGGCAAAGTAGGGCTTAGAGAGGGACCAACTAGGGTATAGGGGTCAACATTGTAGAACATTAGCAAACAAAATATTCTTCCCCATGGTCAAAATTCAAGAATATATTCCTGTTTCAAAAAGAAAAAATCCTAAAAGTGTCAAAAAGTTCCAAGAATCTATCAACATATTCTATTTCCATCCAAGAATATTTGTTGTTGCCAGATATTTTGGTGTTGATGCCAAAATACAATACATCCTATAAAGCCTAGAATATTCGAGAGGCACATTGAGATTTTGTTAAGCAACCAAAAATGAAGTTATAAGTTGGAGGGAGGTCAATAGGACAAATTGATGTTGCTGGCTGGATTATGGTTGCTAGTAGTATTGTACACCACCTACAAAAAGCTACAAGGGCATACCTTTCAGCTAATAAACATACTCTACCCACTTTTGTATTTTATTTTATTTTTCAAAAACCAAAAAAAAATAGAAACTCTAGTGAGGTTGAAGAGGTTTCAAGGGATAGAAAATATTTTGATGTGCATGCTTGAAAGTTGAATCATCACTCGATTGCAATCTCATTTCAATATTAGGCCAGCTCTAATGACCAAATTTCCTTTGTATTTCGATTTTGCCTTAGTCCATTCTAGCATGTACCCACCAAGGTCATAGGTCTAGAATCCTGAATGAGTTCCAACTCAAGGTCTACCAATTTAAACAAGAGCAAAGAGCTTGACCCCTTTTTGTTTACAATGACCTCCGCCCCCCCCCGCCTCATCTCCCCCCCCCCACAAAAATAAAAATAAAAATAAATGAACAACCATATAAGGTCTCCTTCCTTCCAGCTACAAATTCAACATCTATGCAGTATCCCTATTAGATACATAAATCCAAGATTTAGGATTCAACAGTCACCAATAGGGTGATCAATATGATTTTCCATGACATATGCAGCTGACAGTTTGGGAACATGCACCAACCATTGATCTTCAAAAGAATCAAAACTGTGAGGCACAAGATAGCTTTCTGCCTTAAATTAAAGATTTTTAAAGCATATACAAACTAAACCACTGAATCATTAGTTATTTTATCATAGAACCTGAGACCTTTAATCTTTAAAGTCTTAAAACAACATTTTAAATTTCCTGTGACAAGCGCTTCCAAATTAAAACACTACAGCAGCATCAAAGAACAGGCCCCAGGACTACAAGCACATTTCCTATTTTACAAACCTCATAAACAGGCAAAACAAAATAGCATAGCAAAATATATTATATATATTCACAAGAGATACCTCCAGCAGCTTAATTACAGTGTTTGAGATATATCCTTTTGACTGGGATGGTAAGTGTATACCCATCCATGTTTGTGAGCTCAAACAAATTCTTCTGTCTGTATGCAGAAACTGCATATGATCTACTTCTCAGGGAATCGAATTTTAAATGTGGTCCAAGCTTCACCATACCTTCTTCTGGTGTGTGGACATTGTCCCCAACCATAAAGGTTTGCTCTATAAAATGTTTGTGCCAAATCAGAATTTGACAATCTCTTGGTGATTTTACATGCACTTCTGGCTGTTACAATCTTCTCTTCTAGTTCCAATAGATCCCTTCCCACCTCCTCTGCTTTTCTTCTATCTCAACTTCTTGATAAACTGTACAGTAGTAAGTTCTAAAGAGCTAGGGAAGCATACGTCTTTACAATATACTAGTGAATAAGCAAACATACCAATCAACCTTTTTGGCATTATCCTATCTACCTACAGTGCTTGCTGTAGATGTAGGTGTCATACTTTCTGAAATTAAAAACCAATCGTTTTATGATTCTGATGAGGTTTTTATCAATAGACTCCACTGATTCATTTCCTTAAAGGTACTGTCTTCATGAATTTTTCAAGCAGTTGTCATGTCTTAGAGTGAATGCTGACATTTTGACACCTACCAAAGCAATGGCAGTGGCAATTAGGGGATATTGTAATATCCTCCCCTGATTTGAACTTCGACTTGTAGAAATTTAACTTAAGGAATATTGTCAAACACTTTGTATGCAAACTCATAAAGCTGATTTCCTCAATAAATTGCTTTCCAATGAGTAGATTTACGAACAACTATGAAGTGACATTAAAATGCATAATACACATCATAACATTTTCACAAACACTTGGCACACATTCAACAGTATATGAAAAATCTGGAAACTCTTTCAATCTGCTGATAAAGGGTGATTTTTAAATGTAGATGTGCACTTACAGCTGCCTTAAAGGCTGCAACAACTATTCAGACTTGTATTCAACAATTATTATGCAAAGTATCAATATTTGACAGAAGAAACTTGGAATTAGTTGCCGTAATATTTTGCAGATGTAGTCGGCAGCCCTCCAAACTTCTAATCAGCCGGAAAAACAAGTAAACTTGATACCAACACTGTCCACGCCGTACTGTAGCAAAATACTGTTCATGCCGACTGTAGCAAAATACTATTCATGCGGCACTATAGCAATAACTAACTTCAGATCTGCATCTCGAACCCTTGTAAATTTCTTTATGCGAACGCCCCAAATGAAACCCAGTGTGTTTCCTGAAGTGAAAACACCCTTGATCCTCCTGACTGTGTCTTCCAACAGCAAAGAGAATGCTAGCAAAGAGGAATTCCGTCCTCCAAGCCCGATAATCAGATATCCAGCAACATAACATTAATCTTCATCCAAGCATACAAAAAAAAAAGCTCTTCCATTTCTTTTATAGTGTTCTCACAAGAGCTCAATCCTTCGTTTTCTCAATGTGGGATAAAACATAACTCCCTTTATGTACCTTATGTCTCCAATGTGTTATAAAAATAAAGGGAACTCTTTTAATTTAAATATTTCCCACAAACTATAGTCTATGCATTAATAAAGTTAAATATTTAAATTTAACTTTATAAAATGGCTTTATCAATGCATAACAAATCTTATCAATGATAAATAAGTTTTCCTGTCGATTTTAAACAATTACCATCGACATACCACTGTGACTGAATGTCCGGCCATGTCCAAGATGACTTACTATAAATAGTAAGTATGCCTAAAGTTGCCCCAGAACCCCTCAGAAAGACCTGCAACTGAAATTGTTTAGGCCAAATGGCCTCTAAGCCCCTTTAATGTCCTAGTTAGCCTACGGGACTGTGGAGAAATAGGCTAACGACAACATCATGCTATGAATGCTAGAAAGGGAACATTATAGATATCCAACCAGTGGTACTCTAGTTAACAAGTGAATTGAATCCCTATTACAGGCTATTAATAGACTCTGGCATTGGACTACCTTAAATTGAGATCAAACACTTCAACCGTATTGTAACTAATCAGACATCTTGTCACACCCAGGAGATGTCAGTGGTTGAATGGCACACTAAAATTCCAACAATTTATAAATATTTATGTGTACCCACATGTAGTTCTATGGTGATGAAGGCCTCACTGTATGTATAATCTTGAAATCCCACAGACCCTCCCCACAGACCACCTGCCTTGTGCAGCCTCTGCATGCTGCCAATTTTTTTATGTTCTGCAGACACATCTACTGCTGATGAACCTTGTTACCAACAACACTCTCCATCACACTTAAAATCTCTGCCAACCTTTCACGCAACCTACACTTATCACAAAACATGTCACCTTGAAGCGAGAATATTGAAATATCATACGGTACTGGCAGCAAAGAAACCAAAATAGAAAGCACCAAAGAACATAAACCAAATCAAAAGCTTTAAAAAGGATATAAATCATCTAGTATTTCACATTATTGATAAATATATCTACAAGCCAGCACTCTCATGTATAAATTCAACATAATGTTATTCTGAAGGCTGCCCAAGGGCATGACAGGAGTAAGAGAGCATGCAAATCTTCATGATTAAGATCTGGTAGCCTTTTCATCATCCATAACTGTAACAGATTTACTCATAAGCTCCTGAAGTGGCTAGAGTCTAGACTCCAATGCACACTCACTATGTAGCTAGATTCAGCTTCCATATACCTACACAGACAAACTGTTCCCCCCAATAACTTTGAATTCTATAATAAGTTTATTCCAAAACATCTCAAGCTTGGATCAAGATGGTAACACCTCTATAGTACTAGTTCACAAGTATTTTGTAGAACACCAAACAGCTGGTGTCTGAACTTTCATCAAATCATCCAAGATTTTTAGTTGAATACTTCAGAGAATGTATATTACAATCCTCTTTTCCCTTTGATACATAATTCAAAGTTTACAATATCTATGGTGAGATAAAATTGTGATATGGCATAAGGAATTAAAAATTAAAACATAAAAAACAACAGAGAAAACAGAATAGAATGTTGTAAAAACTAAATGCACAACAAGGAAAAAGTAGAAATAAAAGCCAAAAGCAAAAGGAGAAAGCAAATTTACATAAATATGCAGTAACAGATCTCATCAACTAGATTTTATAGCATGCATCTATCATATGTAACAATGTTTTATATTGATTAGTATGACAATGGTTGACTTTGCATTTATTTATTGGTTGAATACCATTATCAGTTGTGTAAGGATCCATTGTACACTCATGTGGGAAAAGAATGAAGGTAGGCCATGATCTCTCTATGTTATCTGTACAAATGCTTACATCATGGAAGTTTTTAAAGGATGATAAAGCTAAAGTTACTTATTTTAACAAGGAATATAGGCTTCTTTGAAGGATACAGCAACAATCGACAAAGTTTGTAACCATTGTTATCTTTGTTTTTTGTTCAAAAGTCATTATTATTATCGGAATAAAAGTCTCTTTTCTGGCATCTATACATTTTAAATCTCTCTATGTTATCATGAACCATTGTTTCTGTTCAGCTTGATCCAGGGAATACCTATTTAGCTATACCATGTTAAGCTTGAAATCTAACAGAATCGAGATGGATCAGAAACAAACCTGGCTAACAAAAAAAATGACCTATAGATGGCTGTACAAGATTTCATAAAATTATAAGCATACTTGTTGTGTTTTCAAGCTCCTTTAGAACCTCTTGTGTGCGTGCTTCAGCAGCACGCTGAGCTGCTTCAGCTTGTCTCTTTTCTGTCCGTGCATGAACAGATGCAGAAATGGCAGCATCGAGCTCCTTTTCTAAAGTCTTTACACGCCTTTCAAGAGCCTGTTAAGAAGAAAGTCTAATCAAAAACAAAATTGGTTTTAGAGATTGAGTGATTTAGATTGTTAACTACTGACATATTAAGCATACCAAGAATATCCTTGTTGACCGGAAAAGACTTGACCAGAGTTAAAGATTTGATATTTTGATATATGTAGTAAGCCTTGATGTGCTGCAATAAAAAAGGAAGAACTTATATATGCAACAAGCATTAACCAAATTATATTAAATTGCATGCATTCATATTGATATATACACATCCCTAAGAGTATATATTTAATATTCATATACTTTGGTGTCTCATACATTTCTTATTTATTCACCATACTTCATCCATACAAACACACATATATTATACATATACATATATTTCACACTTCCTTATTCTCACATATATTCATGTCTATATTATCACATATATGTTTCCACACTATTTCACTCTCTTATCTTCCACTTTTCCTTATTTTTGTAGCCTCTTAAATAATTTTTCATTATATCTTTCCATCATATACTTTCAAAATAACACTTTCATTTTATTCCCATGAATTTGCCTTTTTCTCTATGATATTTTACTCTTTTATAGCTTATTTAAGCATATTACAGGTTAAGACTATCTAAGTGGCTTATAATGGATATATGAATCTAAAAATGATCGAAATGACATTTATGGTGCCTCACAGCCTAAATATCTTTCCAATAATCCTGCAGACAAACAAAATAAAATGATGTGCTGTTCTTAAATATCTTGAATAGGCATAGATTTAGAGCATAATCTCAAATTGCTCAGCATACAATATTAAGACACAAATGCAATGCAATGATCCTGTTGAACAAAGCTATTGGGCCTAGGCAGAAAAATTTGAAGTCTTCAGCTAACAGATAAATCACACAAAGCCTCAGTTTGCTACCTGTGCATAAAAGTGATAAAGCCTTCAAAGTCTGTCCAATGCTTGCTTACATTGCATGCATTTTGAAGACATGCAGTTTTGATACTCGAGTAAATGTCCAATGCTTGCTTATGCTGAAAGTATTTTGAAGACATGAAATTTTGATATTTGGGGAGAAAGTGTATTGAAAGATTACACACAGATATAGCATTGAATTTAGGACAAGTTTTGATTAGGTTTTCTTCTCAATATTAGGTTATAGACTGTAGTTGAGGTCTTCCCTAATCGTGCATACTTTAAAATAATTGAATAATGTTTTAAGGTTCTTTTCCTGACAAAAAAAAATACCGTACAAACCTTCAAGGATGATTTTGTACAACATAATTCTTCTACTGAGATAGGGGGTCGAATCAGTAGAAGATACAAACTTTTAATCCCTGATCAGTTTAATGTTTGATAAGTGTTAAAAAAAATGAAAAGAATGATAAGAGAGCAAATCACACAATGAAGTTAACGAACAAGAAATACATGGAAAACCCAGAATGGGAAAAATCACAGTGGGAAAAGCTAGTAGGATTGACTGTCCTTATCCAGCCTCACAAAGGAACTTGAGTACAGTTTTTTAAGGGCACCAACCCTAAGGAGTCACCAAAGCGCTATTTTAAGAGCACTAACTCTTCCAGATGAGCACCCACTCAATATTCAAAAAGCATCAACTTTAAGAATGTAAAAATTACAGATCTTTTCAGTAAACATTACACTTACTGAATGTCACAAATGCTTTCATACAACAGCTTTTTTACATATACTGCTCTTGCTTATTTACTGTCGTGTATGCACAAATGCAATTAATCTATTCAAAGACATATCAATGTTAAGACACTTCTCAAACCTTTCAATATCCTTAATCACAGAACTTACAGTCCTTACACACTCCTTCACAGTTCTTATGCACACATTCTTCATGGAACATACAGTCTTTTCAATTTTCTTTATACATTTTTGTTAGAAAGTAAAGTCCACCAAGATAATTGAGAGGGGAGAGGGGGGTGAATCAGTTATGAGATCAATACAACTTTTGTCAACCTTATTAAACCTTAAACATGTGATCAATAACAAAAGTAACCATAAGAAGATACACATACACAATAACACCATATATGTTAACTAGGGAAACCCTTGATCAGAGGGAAAACCTTGGTAGGGTTGGTACCCACAAAATGATGTACTAATATATAAGTTCCATGTAAGAGGATGGACTGTGTTAGGAGCCAATGAAAATACATTCAGTACACATCAATCTCTATTATGAGACTTTGAATCCCTGTTAGGAGATTCCAACCCTGTTAGAAGTAGTAGAAGGCAGGTATACTCACTATCCAAACAACTTCAAGGGCAAGACCACTAAACTCACTATCTAACTGGCACTTGTATTATTGCTTACAGAATAATCTCAGCAACTCAAAACTTGCTTTGTCCTCTAGTGGTGCCTCTATCTCACCAAAACACTTCTCAGATCTTAATACCAAATCTGCAAACTCGTATCACAATGATCCCTTTGATTGCTTACTTGCATTTACCAAACTTCACAAATCAAATCCAATTTGCTTATTGCACACATTCCATGCTACATCACAAGGGAAAAAAAATTCTTTATACCATGTCCCCAAAATAATTCATTAAATCGGCCTTAAGGCTTTCCCAAATACAATTATAATAGGACCTCATTAAGAAAATACAACACATTACATCTTTTCACAATTACATAATACACTGTCGACTCACAGTCTTCACAACTTTTCACACATGACCTCGGCCTCCGTGCACTCGCTGACGTCATTATCAAACTAACTTTTGTCTCTATCTAACTTCGCTCATTCAGATTCTATCCCTGTTCGGAAATATAGTCCAAACACCTAAAACCGCTTATCAAGAACTCTATCTACAAACTGTCTTTTGTAGATCACAAATAACTCTCACCAATCTTCGACTTTCTGCACGCGCTCTTAGCCATATCATCAGGATACACTGTAGAAAATGTCCTCAACTGCGCTTGACCTCATCTTTAATACTCTATCTATACGACCTCAATCTCTATCTACTACACTGTCAATCTTCTTAGTATGTTGACATCAATAACATAGTCATGAATGCAACACACAGTCATGTTGTCAATCTCTTCGATGCTCCAACAATGCTAGAATACTCCCCCATAGGAATATCATCAACATTCATGCTAACAATCTCCCCCTTTGGCATTGATAGCAACATAAATGAAAAACATCTAAGTTCCAAGAATACCAAACATACTGCTCTATTGTTGTTGCTCTCGTCTTTTCAAATCCTCTTCATCAATCAAATGTGAAACTCTCAGGAACAATTGTTGCTCCCCCATTGACATCAATCTATCTTTTCTTCATAACTCTCCCCCATTCGTAGGAGATTCTCTCATAAGTAGTTACTTCTCCCCCATTCATAGGAGATGTTTTTCATGCGCTACTCCCCCATTGACATCAATGACAAAGGCATCATTATGTCAATGTGCTACTCAAATGTCTTCAACCAGCTCAAGTGTCCAAAGACACTGTTCAACACCACCTACCAAGAGTCCTTCATGACTCTGCTCAATCACAGATACCCCCCATAGAGGAAGCATCAGCATTTACTGCAGATAAACAATTGTGCTCTGTACCACTGAACTGATGCAATCTCTACATCATCTACTCATAAGTAGGCAGGGGCATAACCCCAAGCATACCTCGCAAATACTCAAATGTACCCTTAGGCAAAGGGTTCGTAAAGATATCTGAAATTTTCTACTTTGTATAAAAATACTCCAATCTTATTTCTCTTTCTGCAACTTTCTCTCTTAAAACATGATACTTAATTGATATGTGCTCTATCTTAGAATGTAATACAGGTTTCTTAGACATACTGTACTTGTGTTATCACAATATATGATAACAGGTTCTGAAAACTCTATCTTGATATCTTTCAACATCTATTTCATCCACATGATCTGATTGCAATTGTTTGTTGCTGCTACATATTTTACTTCTGTTGTACTCTGTGAAATACAATCTTGTTTCTTGCTTAGCCAAGAAACCAATCTTCCTCCAAGGAAAAAAGCTCCAACACTTGTACTCTTTCTATCATCCATACTACCTGTCCAATCCGCATTAGTATATGCACATAGAGTAAAGTCATTTGATCTATCATACCACAACCCAAAATCAGGTGTACCCTTCAAATATTTGAATATCCTTTTAACTACTGCATGGTGTGATTCCTTAGGATCAACTTGAAATCTTGCTACTATACCAATTGCATTTTCTATATTTGGTGTAGTGTGAGTCAAATATCGTAAACCTCCAATCATGGATCTGTACTTCTTCTACTCAACTGTAGGTGTCTTATCTTTGCTAGATAACTTGTGACCAATTATCATAGGAGTACCAACAAGCTTACAACTTTCCAAACCAAATCTCTTCAACAAGTCTTTCAAATACTTGATCTGTGATAGAAAAATACCATCAATGTTTTGCACAATTTGTAAACCCAAGAAATATTTCATTTCACCAATCATGCTCATCTCAAATTCATTCTTCATTTCATCAGCAAATTTGTCACTTGTTTCATCATTACCTCCAAAGATTATATCATCCACAAATATCACAATAATCAACATGTCGTTCTCAATTTCTTTCAAATATAAGTTACCATCTATAGTACCTTTAGCAAATCCTAATTTTGCCAAATACTTATCCAACCTTGCATACCAGGTTCTAGGTGCTTGCTTTAGTCCATACAATACTTTCTTCAACTTACATACCATATCCCTTCTTTTGTAAAAGGAAATCCTTTAGGCTGCTCAATGTAGACTTCTTCAAGTTCTCCATTCAGAAATGCTGACTTCACATCCATCTAAAACACTTTGAACTTCTTGTTTGTTGTATAAGCCAAGAACATCCTCACTGCTTCAATTTTGGCAACAAGTGCAAATGTCTCTACATAATCTATACCTTCTTGCTGCAAATATCCTTTCCATACCAGTCTTGCTTTGTTTCTCACAACCTTGCCTTGTTCATTCATCTTATTTCTGAAAAACCCACTTAGTTCCTATAACATTTTTGTCCTTTAGTTTAGGGACCAATTCCCATGTCTCATTCTTTACAATCTGATCTAGTTCTTCCTTCATTGCTTGAATCCAATGATCATCCTTACATGCTTCATCTGCACTCTTAGGTTCAACTTGAGAAATCAAATATAACTCTTCATGTACTTTGTTTCTTATCATAACTTCTCTATCTTTTCTTCCAATAATCTGATCAGCAGGCTGATTCTTTGTCAAATTCTTATTTGGTGTTGTTGTCACTGTCTTAACTCTTACTTTTGGTCTAGGTTCAGATCTTGTTCCACAACTTGAATGTCATTGTGCAAACCACTGTTAATCTCATAAAAAATCTCAACATCTTCTTGGATAGGCTTAGGATTAGCTTCTTCATCATCAGAATTATGATCAAGCATTCTCTCTTGAACTCCAAACTTCTTGTCCACTTTTATATTTGCGCTCTCAACAATAGTATTAGTCCTTTGATTTAAACATCTATAAGCTTTGTTTTTTAATGAATAACCAAGGAACATACCTTCATCACTTCTTACATCAAATATATCAATGTCATCATCTCTCTTGATATAACACTTGCTTCAAAAAATTCTGAAATACTTCACTGATGGTGCATGTCCAAACCATAATTCATAAGGTGTCTTGTTTGTACCTTTTTTAATGTGTACTTTGTTCATTGTATACATTGTTGTATAATTGCTTCTCTCCAGAATGTCTTTGATACATCATTCTCAAACATCATAGCTTTTGTTGTGTCTATTACAGACCTATTTCTTCTCTGAGCTATACCATTCTCCTCAGTAGTCTTAGGGGTTGGTAGTTGTCTTTTAATGTCATTTACTTCACAAAAGGTGTTAAACTTGTTCGAGGTAAATTCTCCACCTGTATCTAATCTTAAACATTTAGTCTTCAATCTGGACTCATTATCAACTCTATGCTTAAACAACTTAAACTTCTCAAATGCTTCAAATTTTTCTCTAAGGAATACTACCCACATCATCCTAGTAAAGTCAACAACAATAATCATGAAGTACCTTTTGCCATAGACTCCTTTTGTCTTTGTGGGACCACTCAAAATCTATGTGAACAATCTCCAACTTTGTTGTTGTATAAAACTTCTTGCTAGGAAAAGAACTTTTCTTCTCCTTAGCCATAACACATTCCTTGCACACAACATTAGTAGGCTTCACAATTTTTGGTAAATCTCTTACAGCAAATGTACTGCTTGCTTTCACAATATTATCAAAATTTATATGACAAAACCTTCTATGCATAACCAACTGTTATCAACTTTAGCAACCAAAATTGTCATCTCTATAGGATTCAGCTGAAAAACATTAGCTCTGGATCTTGTACCAGTGACAATCATCTTACCATGCTTGTCCTTGATGATACATGTATTCTCTGTGAACTGTAACTGATATCCCTTGTCAACCAACTATCCAACACTCAGAAGATTATGTTTCAATCCATCAACAAAATAAACATCATTTGTGTATGTTTTACCAATCAAGAATAATAGATCATATTCCCTTAATGTGACAACCCGCATTGTTACCAACTCTAACAATTCTTCCATCATGGTTGTTGAACTTAACAAATTTATTCATATCACCAGTCATATGATGTGAACAACCACTATCTATGATCCAATCAGCTTTCTTCTCAACCTGTGATACTAGGGCTTTCTCTTCTTTGACTTCTTTTTAAGGATTTTCTTCCTTTATAGCAACAAAGCCTAACTCATCATCACTTTCACTCTTTAATTCAGATTCATCATCATCATTTGCATACAAACATTCTCTAGGTCTTCTAGACTTGAAAGTCTTCTTATAACACTTTACTCTCTTAGGACACTTAGAAGCATAATGACCAAACTCATTACAAGTCCAACATTTAAAGATTTTCTTACCATTTGGTTCTCTTTTCACAAGCAAGGCAATTCTTTCTTCAATCTTTCTATCTTCTTCAAATCTTGATCTAGTGTTGCTAACATAATCTCCACTGGTGCTTGCACTCCTTGATAGGAAGGACAAACACTCAATGCACTAAAAACAATTTCCACTCTAGGAAAATCTCCAGAGTGTTTCAAACTTACTTTTGTTGCTTCCAATCTTCCAAGAAGAGTTTCTTTGGAAAATTTCTAAGTACAAGGTAGTACTTGCTCAATTATTTGCGTTGTCTGTTTGAATGGTGGTGTCAAAGTCTTCAAGGTCTTCCATATGATTTCATCTACACCTTTAGTTCCATTACAAAACTTGATTCCTACAACAACTTCTGAAATTTTGCCAAAATAACTTCTTACAAATTCATCTTCCATCATTTTAGCTTCTTCAATAAACAAATTTCATGAGATGATACCAGTGCTTTCCAGATTTCATGAGATGATACCAAAGTTTTTACCTAACTATACTCATTTTCAGGAAGAGTTGACAAAAGTGCTTCTCTAGCAAGCATGTTACACATGTACAAATCTCTTTCAGCTTCTATACATTCTTCAAATTCGCTTTCTTCCACAATGGTCATCCCATTCTTCGTAATCAGTCAATATCCTGGACCCATCCATGCATAGCAGGTGTATCTTCATCTTCTCTTTCCAATTGTCATAGTTTACTCCATCAAACTTAGGACTTTCTTTTCTGAAATGACCTGTCATTGATCTCCTTAAGCTGTTAAGTTTTTCCTTCAAAGACCTGATGCTCTAATACCAATTGTTAGAAAGTAAAGTCCACCAAGATAACTGAGAAGGAGGATAGGGGGTTGAATCAGTTATCAGATCAATACAACTTTTATCAACCTTATTAAACCTTAAACATGTGATCAATAACAACAGTAACCATAAGAAGATACACATACACAATAACACAAGATATGTTAACTAGGGAAACCCTTGATCAGAGGGAAAACCCCAGTGGGGATGGTACCCACAAAATGATATACTAATATATAAGTTCCTTGTAAGAGGATGGACTTTATTAGGAGCCAATGAAATACATTCAGTACATATTAGTCCCTGTTAGAAGACTTTGAATCCCTGTTAGGAGATTCCAACCCTATTAGAAGTTGTAGAAGGCAGATGGACCCACTGTCCAAACAGCTTCGGAGGCAACACCACCGAACTCACTATCCAATTGGCCTCTGTATTATTCCTTTTAGAATAATAGAAATGCAACTGATCTCGGCAACTCAATACTTGCTCTGTCCTCTTGTCGTGCCTCTACCACACCAAAACACTTCTCAAATCTTAATACCAGATTTGCAAACTCGCATCACAGTGATCCCTTTGATCGCTTACTCGCATTTACCAAACTTCACAAATCCAATGCAATTTGCTTATTGCACACATTTCATGCTACACACAAGAAAAATTACTTTCCTTTATACCATGTCCTCAAAATAATTTATTCAATCGACCTTGAGGCTTTCCCAAATACAATTATAATAGGACCTCATTAAGATAATACAATACATTACATCTTTTCACAATTACATAATACACTGTCGGCTCACAGTCTTCACAACTTTTCACACATGCAACCTCGAACTCCGCATACTTGCTGACATCATTATCAAACTCTCTTATGTCTTTGTCTAACTTCACTCATCCAAATTCTATTCCTGTTCAGAGATATAATGTGAACACCAGAAACCACTTCTCGGGAACTCTATCTGCAAACTGTCTTTTGTAAATCACAAATAACTCTCACCAATCTTTGACTTTCCGCACACGCTCTTACCCACGCCATCAGGACACACTATAGAACATGTCCTCAACACGTTTGACCTCATCTTCAATACTCGATCTGTGCGACTTTAATCTCTATCTACTACACTATCAATCTTCTCAGTATGTTGACATCAATGACAAACATGGTCATGAATGCAACACATGGTCATGTTGTCAATCTCTCCAATTTTCCAGCAATGCTGGAATACTCCCCCATAGGAATATCATCAGCATTCATGCTAACAATTTTGTCTCCACCAAAACTCTCCTTCATCGGCCTAGGATCTGCAATAGAAATTTTTTAACATCTACAATCATTCTCAGAAACTCAATTATCTATTCATGACAGAACATAATTACGCTCTTTAAATTTGCTGTCTCATTACTTCATAACAGAACAATGCTTTGTATCATGCATAAACTCTACTTACAGTTCCTTTTCAAACTATGCCCCACACAAAACAATTATATACACATCATCTGATGAATAGATAGTTGTACGATTGTTTCAAAGAGGTTTTAACTTTTTCCAACTAAACTTAAAGCTGTTGCAGATCACCAAATGATTAACTCAATCTTCAGGGAATGCTATGTGTTGTGTGAGCAATGATAAATACAACTTGGAAGACCTATGTAGCAGTTACAATTGAATTAACAAAACAAAAAATAACTTTTTGAATGACCTGATATTCATTTAAAGACAAACTGCACTGCAGACCTTTTGACAGCACATATTGTATCATCATAATCATTTACTTGAAATCCCTCCATCACAGACTTACATCAATCAAAAACAATAATCCTGAAAAAGTAGCATGCACAGTACATACATATACATACATACATACCTACATACATATACATATATATATATAGAGAGAGAGAGAGTGTGTGTTTTTCAGACTGACACAACAATGCAGAATAAAAGTCTGAAGAAACATAAGCACATGGAAACCAAGACTACACAGAAAGTCTATATGAGAATACATCTCCATCAACAATTTTCAATCCAACGCAGTATATGCAAAATTACTGAAAAACAAGAAACTCTCAAACAGCACATTGGTACATCACCATTTTATGTATATACCAGCTCTATCATCTCTGAGTAAGTCACATTTCTGCCAGGTCTGCCATATAAGCACAACTAGGCTGCATTCCTCATCATCATTTGTTTGAAGTGCATGATGTATTTGACATATGAATCTGTTTGAACATTATTTATTCATCTCTTTTTGATATCTCTATTTGACATCAATAACAAATATTCTAACAGATATTGTTTGGCATAAACTCTCTGCAAATTGATACCCTTAGAGCTGATATGCAGTACTTTGATGAAAAAAAATATTAATATTCACAACTAACCATGACTGTAAAAGCTTCACAAATTTAAAGGCCAGAATATGAAGTCTTAAGTTGCATTCAATTCCAACAAACCTTTATGGAAAATAAGAATGCAATTTAATTGGAATGTAAAGCATTTGCTTACTATTTTCTCACAAATTCATCAGGAGATAAAATAAAGGAAGGCAATGTTGCTACTCAATATGCATTTTTGGAGGAAGAACCATGATAAATACAAGTAAACATTCCTCAAATTTTAACATGAATGCATCTTCTTTGGTATTACAGAATGCATCGTGGTTGACTCACAAAAAGGCACCCAACTTTAGCTTACCAGTTGCAAAAGCCTGATATCTTAAAAGGTATGGGATGAGGAGCTAACAAACAGACATGAACTAATTGGTAACATTAAGAAGAATGCATTTATATTACAAGGAAAATAGTACACTTGTACCTCAAGCTTAATCATATAGGAAGGAATTTTCGCCACAAGCTTGGTCAAAGTGTCAAAAACCTAGGGTGGTATAAATCAGAAAGGAAATATTCCTTTGAATCCTTTACCAATCCCCCTTGCCACCTACAAGGAGTACCAACCCTTGTCCCAGCTATCCCCAAGATGGCTAGGACTATCCTAGAGATTGCAAAGAATCACCCTGCCCAAAAAAAGTAATCATTTTTTTAAAAATGCACTTTTTAAAAAACATAATGTGTGAATCCTAACCCTAATGAGGCAAGCACACCCAAACTCCAAACCCCAGAAAATATATAAATATGATAGTCCACCCTTAACTAGATTCACCATCAACAATTTAGCATTTACATTTAGCAAGAGGAAGAGGAAGAGAAATTGCCTACATCCACTTCAATTGTCTTTATCAATCATCAACCATGAAGATAAATTCAAAACTGAACTTCACACTCAAACCTCTGAAATCTGTTGTTGGTGGTGGTTGGTTTTTTTTCTCTTTTTTTCCTTGGTTTAAGATTATCACTATGAAGGAGCAAAATTTGCCATGCTCAAGAGCTACACAAAAGTGGCATTATAGCGCAAGAGGATCCAAAACTATGGTGGCATTTGTATGGGCTTCAATCACTAATAGCTAACTCTAGTCATCCACCTCTTATCACAAGTTTGTACTTCATCTATCACTGAGGGAGCTGATCTACATATAGCTCCATCCCCACTACGAGGATGAAGATGCTTAACTCTATAAGAGCAAAGAAGCTTGTGGTTGAGAGTAATTCTAGATGTAATTTTGGAATAATTTTTTAGCATCAATGTTTTAAACCACACTCCAAAGTCCATCATTATTGTGAAGGTGATCAAATAAGCTTGTGGTTGCACATATTGCCTTTTGTCTAATGGACGGCAAGACACTTGTGTAGAATGAAAGGTCAACGACACAATAGGATGCAGATCCAAAGATGTAAACACAAACTGATGAAGATTAGGCTGCAAAAGCAAGATTGGTAGGTGTCGACTTGAAGGAGCTCCACCTAGATGGATCCAACAATTCTCGTAATAAGGAGTTTGTCATGGCTTTTGGGGAAAATGAATAGGTCACTAAGGCGTTGGCCTATGGCAATTTTGATATTGCGTATAATAATATATTCAATTTTAAGAAAATTGATGCAGAGTGTTCATGATTTGACTTTGCATAAAGGGTAAAATTTAGCTTCTTCAAAATATTTACAACTAATTTTTCAAGTACTAATTATATTTGTGGGCCACCACACCCTTTCCCATCATCCTGAATTATAGAAAAAACTATGCCCTAGTTGAAAAAACTCTATGAAATTATTAAAAATACCTTTCACAACATAGAACTATGAAATAGTTAAATTTCAATTTTGTAATGCCCCTACCATCCTACATGGTATAACTTGCCCATTCAAGATCAATAGATAAACGATTAAATAAGATTTAATCAAAGATTTAAACTTATAATTAGTGTAACACCAATGCTAGGGTACATCGGGATGCTAGGATGCCAGGACGAGTTTCCAGGATGGGTGGAAAATAGGCCTCATTTTCGAGACAGCAGGGGGATGGTCAAGGCATGGGGGCAAGGTGAGGGCAGGGCAAGGAGGGGTGTTGTATAAAGAACATATAGAACTTGAAATGCTCGTTATGAGATGATGTTTTGGTAGAACATACCAAATTGAAACATGTCAATATAGCAAAATCGCAACTAGAACCATTGAACATTCAACATAGTAACATATTACATACCCAATAGTAAAATTCGAAAATCAAAATTCAAATAGAAAATCAATTGCCCATCCCAGTGGTGGCATGGTTGCGGAATGGCAGAGGTGGGGGTACTTGGGTATTCAAGTACCTGGTGCGGGGAAGTCTCGAGGACAGGTACTTCAAGGTTTGAGTGGGGGTGCAAGTCACCGTGTTACACTACTCATAATTAAAGAGAACAAGCATACAAGAGTCGACTACACAGTTGAAACCAGATACATGGATGACTCCCTATCAATTTATGAAGACATATGTGGAACTTACAAACTAATTATAATATTACTAGGGCTCATTATCAAATACAACTACAATGTCCAAATATAAGGTCAAAAAATACAATATTGATACCATCTAGGCCATAAAAGAACATAACAAGTAATCAAGGAATGGTGATAATATCATCACGCAAACCACTCCAAGGACATAAAGGAGGAAACAAATTTAAGATCAATATGGATGGCCACTAAATAGCATGGGAATTCTTACTAATACTAAAAGATTTAGTATAGGACGATTGATATTGTTAAGGAAACAAAGCAATCACTGAGATGGAAATTTCAAGAGTATCATCTATTGAAGGACATCAATTATCATTGCTATTCTATCTAATGAGATTATTCATCATCTAAGAATAAAAGGATATTGACCTCATAATAAAAATATAGAAACTTCAAAAGTTTACAAATTAAAGGTAGAAACGTAGAAGACTATCGAATTAGTCGAATAATTTATAAATATCCCTCTTGTGCTCTCTTTTTGTCATTGTGTTCATTTCCCTTGAATTGTCCTTTCTTGGGGACAATTCACACTAGAAACATTTTTAGTGGAAGCATGTACACTCTGTTAAAGCCATTGCTCCCATTAAGGTGTTGCAAAATGCAGTGTTTTTTATGATACTTTGCATTTGGATCCCTTACGAACATATCCTTGAGGATTGATCCCTCTTCTTTTTTTGATCCCTTATGGACACACAGTCCTAAGGACAAATTGCTCTTGTTAGATCCCTTATTGATATACAATCTTTAAGGATAGATCCAAGATGAATTGACTAGCATGGCACAAAAACCCCACTAGACTTTCAATGCCACCTTTTGTGGCACCCTTTTCCCTAGGTGTGATTCACAACAAAACAATCTCTCTCTCTCTCTCTCTCTCTCTCTCTCTCTCTCTCTCTCTCTCTCTCTCTCAGAGATCTTAGTCCTGGACTTAAGTCACTTGGGGGCTTGATATTTCCTTGTCTACTTGGCTTTGATAAGATCATCTTATGCATTTGATCTACTTTATCATTAGCATGAGTTTCCTTCATACTCCCCCTAAAGTGGGGGCTAAATGTAGTCTTAAACAGTAAGCACTTATTTTGAGTTCATTTTGAGACCCTTTTAGCCCTCCTTAGTGTGTTTCTTACATCTAGATCTCAAATTGTAACACTTAATTCCATACATTAATTTAAATCAAGATCCTCTTTCTTCCTTCAATCTTGCTCAAAAATCTAAGTTAGCTCTAATGGTCTTCTCATTTATTCATCCATTTACCCAATTCACTTTCCCTTTTCACCCTATTTTAGCCTTTATACTTGATTTTCCTACTTATTTTTTTGTTTTCCCTCAAATTTTCAAATGGTACTTGTATCCCACATTATTTACCTTGGAATTAACCCTTTCAATTATAGGTCATAAATGAATGAACATATACCAATATGGGTCGTACTTAAAGCAACCTATACCTTGAGGTTTCAAATTCAGTAAATTTCAGGGCTCAATATAAAGCATTTCCCTTTTCCCGCCCAGTGGAGTCGTCCCTTGCAAAAATTGACCCCGAAATCACTATAAAATGAGGTCACCTCCCTTCAATTTCACATCCACGACATCCACAATTTACATCATCAATCAATTGCAAGCAATCCATTCTCAAGCAAAACATCGTGCATTCAAGGAGTTTAAGCAAGCCTTTATTGAAGACATTCATCCATCATCTATCAAGCAAGCATTTCCCTCTATAGATCTAGCTTCTTTTTCATTGGAGACAAAGAAGTTGGCCATCAAGGGAGGAGATCTAAATCCATCTTTATTCTTCTTCTTCATCATCAAGCATTTAGACATGATTTGGGCAAACATTGATCTATTGCGTAAGTGAAGACATCCTCGGTTTGGGGACAATTTTAACTAGCAAAACATGTTTTTTATCGCAAGATTTTCAACATAGAAACGTCACAATTTTTTTCAAAAACACATCAGCAATATATTTTGCATTTTATTTGTTTACCCCTATGACTCACAGTATATCGCCATTTTAGCGATATATCTCATTGTTTTTCAACTATAGTTTAAACTACTACAACATGAAAATGAGATTACCACTAAAATTTATAATACCAAACAAAGGGAAAAATGAGACCTACAAGCTTACTATCATAGGCTCAAGGAATCGTTGGTCAATTGGAGAATCAACCAACTGACGAGTTATAGAAAAGGTGGACATCAAGAGTGAAAATAAGACATCCTCCCAGAGGAAGAGGAATACAGATGATGACAAGAGCACTAAAGGTAGCAGCGATGAATTCAAAACTATTCAATCTCAACAACGAGATATGATGAAAATGACCAAAAAATTGAAGGCTGAGAAAGGAAACAATAAAGAGACTAATTAAATATAGTGCACTTAGTGCAAAATTGAGGGGCACACGAAAGGTTATTGCCCTGAAAAGATATTTTGAGATATTTGCTAGGTGATTGGTTATTCAATAAAGGAGTGTACATATAATTCGAAGACAAGAAGTATGTAAGTACTCTTCAAACAAGGAGAATCCACTTTGTCGAAACCACATAATGTATCACTAGAGAATCCACTTTGTCAAAACCACATAATCTATCACTAGGCGATTGTGGAAATCAATGAGGGCGTAATCAAATACAATACAACCTAGGAGCACATCCTATCATACAATGTCAATACTATAGCGAATGAGATGCTTTGCAAGAGACTGCCAAAATAAGAAAGACAACATACAAATATTGTGCAAATGGTGTGGACCAAGTGACTATGAAGACCCCAACTACCCGAAGTAGAAGGGTACAAATATGCTTGGCCTGGAGGAACAAGAGAAGAAAATTCTAGCAATTACGAGAGCAAAGACAAAGAAGGTAGCATACCTACACCCTTGTGTAGAGAAGGGACAACTCTGAGAAGCCAAAGAAGACATACATCATTGTAATTGGAGTTTGAGAAGAACATACTTTGACAGGTGATTCAAACAAGCATACCCATCAAGGTAACCAACCTTCTAGAAACCATACTTTTTCATGAGTTCCATAGTTATTCCATTGCAAAAGAAGGCGTACAATGCACTTCTCAAGAGAGGCTAGTTAATCACTACCAAGACAACCCATAATTGGAAACAATACACACTCCTAAACGAGAGTGAAAGAAGGAAGTATGTCATTGACTTGAGAAATCAAGTGGTGCATGAGGAGTTGGCACCCTCTAAATCAAAGTTTGAAGATGAAGAGTTGGGTATGGAAGGAAGGGAAGGCATGGAGCAAATTGTTGAAGGAGTGGCTCAAGCTGGAGGATTTGTTTTTTGAGGATGAGATGAGCACCCGAAATGTACTATTTCACTGGCAAATGGAGGACCATATGGTATTCCTATCAATGTGTAATATCCTTGAAGCCAAAACTCTCTATGAGGAGCAATCAATAAAAGCATTTATAGATATGGATAATACATACAATGAAGAGTAGAAAGTGCAATATGGAGTGTATCAGCGATTGTCAAGGGAAATCCACTTCATCAGAGATTAAGAGGAAAAGAAAGAGGTAATCAAGCGGGATGAAGAACGGAAAGTAAAAAAATGAAGACTATGCAAAAGCAATTGTTTAACTCATGCTCTCAACAAATTTATAAATCCCAATCTCAACAAGGGTATGTTTGTTTTCGATAGAACCAATGAAAGGAAAACTAGGCAAGATTTTACCTTGTCACGAACTTGATAGTACAAAATTGAAAAAATAGAATCATTCTTGCACTCAATAAAGGTTGGAGAAGCTACCCAGTGCAGATTTCATTATCCCCCATATGATATAAGCTAACAACATATGGCGTACAGCCCCGGCACTTCGCTCACCGTACCAAACATTTCATACAACATTTGGTCATTTGCTATTTGGCAAGACATTTACTATACCCATCCAACACCTCCATATGGCCCATGCATCCTTTTGTATGACATCTTGGGCACTTCTTGTTTCATGTATGACCCAATGTACAAACAATGCAGATTTCAAAATACAAAGCAAAGATCTTCGTATGGCAATTTTATTTTGTAGAGACAACTTGGCATAGAGTGGTTGTATGTGTACAAACCCCCTTGGTCAGAGTATGGTCTCAACCAAGAAATCAACTACAAGTTTTCCCTCCATAAGGCATATGGACCCTAGTGGCCAAAGCCAAACACTTATCATTACCATTGTCGTACAGTGTACAACCTTGCCTCGGTACAATTTTGCCAAACGATGTATGAAGGATTTTTTTGAAAAGACAATTTGAGATTAGTTGTAGGTGATTGGCTTATTGTGTGCCTAAGCAAAGTGGTCCCGTGAAGGGTCTAGCACATTAAAGAAGTGACTTGGAAGGAAAGTGTCAATATCATTTGGCAATAGCACAACGAGAGTAAATTGCAATTAGGCCATTGGGTGTGGCAATTACATCATAAATTCATTCCCATATGGCTCCCACATCTACATCATAATTTCGACAAGAAATCTATATTTTCCAACTTTTTCAATGTTATTCTTGGCATCTCAAAAGATCACAAAAATGATGTGTGCCATGGAGTACTGTGTGGTTTAGTGTGGTCACAAAAATGATGTGGGCCATAGAGTTGCATGTGCTCACAAAAATAATGTAGTTTTGTATGGTTTTGGATCATCTTGAAAATGATGTATTTCCTTAGGACCCCAAAAGGGGAGCATCCCCTTGACCCCACTAGGGCATTGCCCTTGATCCCCATTTGATTCTTGAAGACATTACAACTTTCAATTTGCACACTATAAGTCATCGTCTATACTCTTGTCACTTGTCTTCCCAAATATTGCTTGATGTATGCTTGTTTGGAAGAGGAATTTTTCATCCAACAATGTATTAATTGTCCAAATAAAGTTTGTTGTCACTGTCGGATAGTTATAAATGTGAGTTTGTTGACAATTGTGTTCATCTTAGCAACCGTCAGGTCCTTTTAATATGTTGTATATTATCAAGGAATGTAGTATGGTATAGTTGGATGAAAGGGATTATTGGATGATCATCTCTTCTCTTTTTCCTTTTAATAATTTCATGAGCAAATAAAGACATCATACTCCAATGTATGATAAGCACTATCATCTTTATTAGTATTTCATATATGTAATTTATTAGATATAGCAATAAACATCCTCGCATCACCTGACCCCTCCGCCGCAACCACCTTCAAGAAAGGGCATTGCAGGAGTCTACCCAACTATAGGAGATTTGGGGGGGATTCCCTAGTATCTTGGGGATAGCCAAGAATGTCTAAGCATATCTCTGAACTATACTCAAGACACTGCAGATACTCTCTTTGTCATGATAACGATTTTGATTTGTGTCAAATATTTGAACAAACAAACCATATAATGGCATGTACAAATGCTAAACATTGGATGATAGAATGAATTTTACATAGTATTGGAGGCAAAATAGAATATTAATTTATTTTTTAAATTGCTAGTGTCTTTTTTACTCAGATGCAAACTCACTTATCCTAACTCTAAAATATTAGTGACCAGATTTTTTTATTTCTATGTCACTAAGACCTCGGAATTAGCAGAGAGTGGAGGAAGCAGCGAGGGTGGGGTGGTGGTGTTACCAAGTTTTCATAAATGTTTCTGAGTTTTTGCTAATGTTGTAATAGGTTCCTAAAAGCAGAGAAGAAATTATATCAACAAATATCAAGAATGATGGTATTCCTATCTTTTGTTGAAGATTGTAGCTACAACAAAGATCTTTATCTATGGAAATATAGAAGTTATTACCATTATTGTCACCTTCAGCTGAAAAGGGCACTTACGTTTAAAATTATAATATTAAATGTAATGACATGTGTCATACAACATGCGTTAAGGCATGGAAATACGAAGAGTCGTAATTATAATAAAGAGTCACTTTTAGGAAATTGGTGAGACCTTCGGTTGAAATGTGAAGAGTCTCTTTTTAAGTTTTATATATATATATTGCATCTAGCGATAGGCATTGTACACTTGAACTTTTATCATCAATAAAATGATCTTTTGTTGTGTGGTTGGGTTTTTCCCTTCATTCTATAAGAGTTTTCCCAGGATATCTTATGGTGTTGATTATATCTCTTTTATGATTTCTTTATTGATATTTATCATCTTTAGTTTTTGGGCTCAAATTTTAACATGGTATCAGAGCTGGTTTTTATATCAACATTGAGGGAATCTACCTCTTATGATTGTCATTCAAGCCAAGGAATGTTCTATATCGTCATTTGTCAGTTTTGTTTTGATAAGTTATGATGCTCTTTTGTTGCTCCTTATGGTTTGGAATTTCTGAATATGGTTGATGTTTCTTTTGTCTTCTTTTGTCCTTTGCCTTTGGTGAGACATGTGTGGGCATGTATTAAGTAAAGCAGGCAGTTCATTCATAATTCTCGACTCTATCTTGGTGCAAAGATTTAGAGTTTTTTTTTTTAATTTCGTAATAGCATCCAAGTTATGTCTTCAAATCCTCGTGAGTTGTGTATTCATCCTAGTAGTTGTCGCTATTTTTGGGGGGGCATCTTTCGTCCATATTTCCATCGACTTCAATATATTTGATTGGAGTGGCATTATCTTCATAATGGAAAATGAATCGACACTCATATATCGCCAACCATGTTAAGGTGGAATCAACGTGAAGCGTTAAGTTTTAATTGTCGTGTTTTCTCGCATCATTGCCATATCTCCTATTGCCTCCATCAAACTTTATTTTTGTTACCTTCGTTTATTCATTCTCTACTTAACGTCAATTATCTTTGTTCATTCGTTATCTTTCTTGGGTAACATTGAGTCATTCGTCGATTCTAGCTTCTTGATGCAATTATTTGTAATTTGGCAATTGTCCTTCAACTATGATATTGGCTTCCCTCGCATTGGCTCTTTCATTTTATGCGAGATCTTTTCATTTATTTTCATCGAATTTCTTATGCTTTGCTCATCTTCGGCTAGTT
Source organism: Cupressus sempervirens (assembly GCA_028749045.1). Lineage (NCBI taxonomy): Eukaryota > Viridiplantae > Streptophyta > Pinopsida > Cupressales > Cupressaceae > Cupressus > Cupressus sempervirens. The sequence goes on along the minus strand of CM053792.1, from coordinate 394,300,280 downwards.
TTATGTAAAATTTATGTGTTGAATGCTATTCTTGTCAAGTCTTCCTCTTTTGCTGATCGTGTTGGGCATTAGTCATCCTGTATCAACATTGATGCTCTCAGGCAAAGTTCTTGCATTTCAATTCCTCCTCAACTTTTGATCTTGTGTTCATGGGGTAAATTCGTACAAAGCAGGCATATGTTATGGACTACACTAAAGATTATTCCAAGGGCAAGAGTTCAAATCGCAGAAAAAGATGCAAAAAGTGTCAGTAATGGAAGTGATGCTGCTTCTGTGAAGGCTCAGAAACTGAATGGGTTCTCTATCTCTGTTGTTGTCCAAGATCTCTAGTGCTCAATTAGCTTCATGATTCTCCACTAGACATTTCTATGCAAAATTACACATGTTAGATTGTCACAAATGTTAAGTCATTCACATGACAGGGGCTTGTTATTGCGGTTTTACTCATCCCAGGAACAACGGAGGGAAGTAATGTCGAATTTGACAAGGATTTTTATGCAGGAGGTTTTTCCAATATACGAGCTGGTGCCGAAGCTTCGAACTTTGGACAACATGAAAGATTTTCCATAGGACTCTTGTTAAATACTTAAGTCGCAAGCTGCACACACATTGCAAGCTAAGTATTTACTACTATTTAAACTAACCTTTAGGAGCTTGCGTATGTTTTTGGAGTAATATCTTTAAATCCTAAGTAGCTGGAGCTCGAGTAGAATGATTGCATATGAAAGAGATAAGTATTATTGTGATGTTAATATTATATTCTTATAAGAAAAATTATATTGATGCTATGAGATTTACATTAGTTGTAGAGGCATTATTCTAAATCTCTTTGTGTATGTGTGTTTATTGAGATTAGACCATAAACAGATGAGTATTTATGGTTATATTGCTTGAAAGAGATTATTTTTAGCATTGATACTTGATTTTAATAATCTCTCTTAGTAGTAGGATGCAACAAGATAAGGATTATAGCTCTAGAAGGAGATGTTGAGCTGTAGAGAGAGATTTTGGCTTTAGAGGGAGGCTTCATAATTAAGAGGGAGTGCTTATGGAATCCCCTTTATTCTTATATATGCTTGTGATGCTTGTGGTATTTGTAAAATTTGAGACTTGAATGGAACTAAATCTTGTTTTTACTATGCCTATTTCTATTCTTGTGTGAATAAATGAGATTGTAAGATCGGCTATGATAACTCTTTTACTATACAATAGTGAACATCATGTTGAGAGAGTCCACGATGTCATTACGTTGAGAGATTCTGTGATGGGAGTTGTATGTCATGTTGAGAGAATTCATGATAGTTCACATTGAGAGTCTGTGATTAAAGGCTTAGCTGTGAGTCTTACAAATCTGTCATGTTGAGTGATTCCATGATTATTAACAATGAATAAATTGTTCTCTTAGTGTCATGTTGAGAGATTCCATGAAAATTGTTTATGTTGAGTGATTCCATGAAATTGTATCAGATCCATGTGATTAGATTTTGTCATTCACATTTTGGTTGTAGCCTTGTGCGATTGATCAGCTAAAGATCTCTCTGGCTAAGAGGGAGTGTTGAAGATTGTAGCTACGATAGAGATCTTTATCTCTAAAAATATAGACATTATTACCATTATTGTCACCTTCAGCTGAAAAGACACTTAAGTTTAAAATTGTAATATTAAATGCAATGACATGTGTCATACAACATGCATTAAGGCATGGAAATACAAAGAGTTGTAATTATAATAAAGAGTCACTTTTAGGAAATTGGTGAGACCTTCGGTTGGAATGTGAAGAGTCTCTCCTTAAGTTATATATATCGCATCTAGCGATAGGCATTGTACACTTGAACTTTTATTATCAATAAGATGATCTTTTGTTGTGTGGCTGGGTTTTTCCCTTCTTTCTAGAAGGATTTTCCCAGGATATCTTTTGGTGTTGATTATATCTCTTTTATGATTTCTTTATTGTTGTTTATCATCTTTAGTTTCTGGGCTCAAGTTTTAACATCTTCATATTACGAGGTAATTGGTAAATACTTGCTTATAAATAACAGAGACCGAAAGGTCAATTTATACAAAAGAATGAGACGATGTTTCCTTAGGAAACGATCGTAAAGAATAGAAACATTCTATTCCAGAGAAAGCAAAAAACGAAAGCAAACTAAAGCTAAAGATATTTACAAGATAACCATTAACTAATAATAGACGTCTTATCTATTATTGTAATACCCTCCCTTAATGGTTAATCTATCTAACACACCAAGCTGTCCTCTGAATTTGACAAACTTATCGGGACCAAGAGGCTTGGTGAGAATGTCTGCAGTCTGATCTGTGGTAGGAACATACTGCAGATCTATAGTCCCGTCTTCAACCAGCTGTCGTATGTAATGACAATGAACATCCACATGGTTGGTTCGTTCATGGAAGACTGGATTCCGTGCTAACTTGATAACGCCTTCGTTATCAACAAACAGAGTAGTCGGTCCTGTTGGTGACATCTACATATCCCCAAGCATCCGACGAAGCCAGACAGCTTCACATCCTGCCTTAACAGTCCCTCTGTATTCAGCCTCTGTAGAAGAGAGAGAAACTGCCTGCTGCTTCTTGCTGGTCCATGTGACTGCACCGGATCCCAAACTAAACACATATCCAGATGTTGACTTTTCATCATCAACAGAGCCTGCCCAATCTGAATCTATGAACCCACTGAGTTTAGGATTAGAACTCCGAAAATACAGAAGTCCATAATCAGAAGTGCCCTTCACATAACGAAGCACACGCTTTGCTGCCATCCAATGATCAGCCTTAGAAGCTGTCATAAAGCGTGAAATATAGCTGACTGCGAAGCTGATATCAGGCCTAGTAGCAGATAGGTAGATGAGGCTGCCTACTAGTTGCCTATACGTAGTATCATCAACGGAAGGAGAATCAGACTTGGCTGATAACTTGAGACCTTTCTCCATAGGTGTAGATGCAAGTTTGCAATCCTGCATTCGGAATTTGTCTAACAAGGCCCTAGCATATTTGGACTGAGAGATGAATATACCAGAAGACTGTTGCCAAACTTCAACACCTAAGCAATAATGCATGAGCCCAAGGTCAGTCATATCAAAAGACTGGCATAAGTGTTGTTTGATTCCCTGAATCAAAGATGCCGAACTGCCAGTGATGATCAGATCATCCACATAGATAACCAGAAGGCTGATGTCACTGTCAGTAGTCTTGATGTACAGATTTGAGTCTGAAGAACTCCTCTTGAAGCCTTGATCACTGAGGTACGTATCAATCTTGATGTACCATGCCCGAGGGGCCTGCTTCAAACCATAGAGAGCTTTTACCAATCTGAGAACCTGATGGTCTTTACCAGCAACCTTGAAACCAGGAGGCTGCGTCATGTAGACCTCTTCATGGAGATCACCATTCAGGAAAGCACTCTTTACGTCCATCTGATGGACCTTCCAACCAAACTGTGCTGCCATGGCTAAGACTAATCTGATGGTGCTCATCTTTGCAGTAGGAGCAAAGGTCTCCTCATAATCAATGCCCTGACGCTGAGAAAAGCCCTTTGCCACTAAACGAGCTTTGTACTTATCCAAAGTACCATCTGATTTGTATTTGATTTTGTAGACCCATTTGCAGCTAATGGGTTTCTTCCCTAGGGGAAGATCAGAAAGGACCCAAGTTTTGTTCTTCAGCAGGCTCTGGTGTTCAGATTGCATGGCCTCTTCCCACTCTGGAATTCCTTTAGCCTCGGAATATGTTTGAGGTTCAAACACACTGTGAATGTTGGCCATAAGAGCAAAGTTAACAGAATCTATAGTTTTGCTCTTTTTTCGAGTAGTTCTCCCATCAATGAGCTCATCATCATGAAGATCAGCAAGTGTCTTAGCCCACCACTTAGGCCGGAGAGGAGAATGACCAACAGTAGTACTAGGAGATGCTTGATCAGCAGGATCCTGATCAGAAGAATCTGGATCAAACTCAGGTGAAGCATCTTCAAAACGAGGTGATCCTGCAGGAGAAGCCGGAGGTGGCTGTACAGGTATCACTGGCAGGACTGGAGCTGTAGGAGCTACTGGAGCCCTCCCATCAGGTGGACCTAATGGAAGCCGAACTCCCAAATCATGAACCTGCATAGGCTGGTCTGCTAGATCAGGAACAGGAGAAACAGGCATGAATGGTCCTCGCTGCTCATCAAAGACTACATCGCGGTTGTATATGAGACGAGATGTCTCAACATCAATAAGGCGGTAGGCTTTGTGAAGACTGCTATATCCAGCAAGCATCAGTTTCTGACTCTTGGCATCCAACTTGGTGCGTGAAGCATCAGGGATCCAAACAAAAGCAAGAGAGCCAAAAACCTTCAGGTGACTGATTCTGGGCTTGCGACCTGACCAGGCCTCTTCCGGAGTTTTACCTTTGACCGCCACTGTGGGTGACCGGTTCAACAGATAAACTGCAGTGTTAACTGCTTCTGCCCAAAAACGCTTCGGAACATGTCTGTGTTCGAGCATGGAACGAGCCATCTCGGTGATTGTCCTGTTTCGACGTTCAACTACACTGTTCTGTTGTGGCGTGTGGGGTGTGGTGAACTAGCGTTGGATGCCATGTGTATCCAAGAAGCTGGAGAAAACATTAGAACAAAATTCCCCCCCATTGTCTGATCTAAGAGTAATAATAGATTTCCCAGACTCTTTTTCAACTAAGGGTTTAAACTTCTGAAATACAATAAATGCATCGGATTTCTTTTTAAGGAAATACACCCACATTTTTCTACTGAAATCATCTACAAACAACAGAAAATACCTGTACCCAAGAACAGAAGGAGTGGCCACAGGGCCGCAAATATCAGCATGAACAAGCTGAAGTACTTGAGAAGCTCGCCAAGAATCGCCACTGGGGAAAGGTGTGCGATGTTGCTTCCCAGCCTGACATGCATCACAAACTCCAAGGTGTTGGGTTTGAATCTCTAGCAAACCAAGAACAAGCTCATCCCGAGCAAGTTGTGAGAGATAATGCACATTTAAGTGCCCATATCGCTGATGCCAAAGTGTGCTGATGGAAGATCGCCGAGCAGCCATAGCTAAGTCCTGAGAATCACCAGAATCAGTAAGTCTGAAAAGACCATGATCCTCAAGACCAACTGCAATAGTAGACTTAGTCGCCCGATCAGTGATGGTGCACTGATGTGAACTGAAGGTGACTGCCAAGTGTGGAGAATGTCGCAGCAATTGACTGACCGAGAGTAGATTTAGTTCCATCCCTGGAACGTAGTACACATCAAGGAATATGAGCTTCCTCCCAACAGACTGAATTTGAATGTTGCCTTTACCAACAACCGTGTACTCTTCTCCACCACCAAAGATAACAGAATCTGAATAAGACTGGTAGTCAATAAACCAATCTCTGCGGTGATTGAAATGTCGAGAGGCACCTGAATCAATGTACCAGGCAGATGACTGTACATGATCTGCGGGTCTTTTAGCCATGAAGGTGTAAAAGGCAGATTCCGCCTGCTCAGTGTGCTCTGCACTGTTCGCTTTGAGTTGCGAACCTGATTGCTTAGACTGGGCAGCTAAGCGTTTCCGACATGCAACCTTCATGTGACCATACTTGTGGCAATAGTTGCATTGAATGTTCTTCTTTTTGATACCATCGGATGCTGGAGCAGAAGACTTCTGCTAAGATGGTTGCTGAAACTTGCCCTTATCCTTCTGAAAGGATTTCGCAGCAAAGGCTTGCTCAGTGGAGGTGGAACTGGAGCTGCTACCGAACTGTTGTTTCCACCGATCTTGCTGAAGTAGCAGGGTGCAGAGATCAGTGAACTTTAGATCAACACTAGTAGATGTGATGTTGAGAGTCTCGATAAAATGCTCATAGGAATTTGGTAAACTCCGAAGAGTGATTACCACAATATCCTCTTCCTCCATCTTGCGACCGATGGCAAGTAACTGATCACGGATTTCCTGAATCCGATTCAGGTGTGCCTGGAGCGAGGTGCGCTCATCCATGACAATAGAAAATAGAGTGTTTTTCAAAAAGAAGGCTCTGCTCTTGTCGGAAGTCTCATGAAGACCTTTTAGATGTGTCCAGATTTCGGTCGCTGTCTTGCCGGATGGAATCTGAGAAAGCTGGTCATCAGCTACGGATGGTTTGAGAAGCATTACTGCCTCTCGATTGTTCAGATCCCATGTATCTTGATCAGGACCCGGAGAAGTCGGACGCTGCTTAACACCCAGAACAAGTTGATCGGTGTTTCGATATTCGAAGATTGCGATGATGCGCTGCTTCCAGGTTCCATAATTGCGACCATTGAATTTGGAATTATGCTCGAGCAGAATATTTGTCAGAGATGCCATGGCACGTTTTTCAATGAAAAATTGTGAAAATCTGTGAAGGCACGTTTTTCGAGGCAAAAATACAGAAGACCCAAAAGAATCAGAGAATGACCCAAAAGAGAGCTCGAAAAACCCAGAAGGAATCTGCTGTCGTTTTCTAAATCCGTTGGCTCGAAAATCGAGGCACAAAAATCGAGGCACCCTGAAAAGCGGACGACAACCCAGTTGAGCTCTCGAAAAACCCACCAAGAATCTGCAAACAAAAAATTTTTTCGACACCAAAAATTAGGGTTTCAAAAAAAACGGCCCTAGCTGAAAAAAGCTTGAAAAAACTTCAGATTTCTTGATGAAAAATGGCCGAATCTGCTTCCCAGAGCACGATGACAGACTGAGACGGCTAAGAGCATGAAGATTTGATACAGAAACATGCAGATTTTCACCCCAAAAACGCGAGTCTCCAAAAAATGGCCACGATTTCCACGCGATTTGCAGACCCATAATTCGGGAATTTCTCCAAGCAGAAAAACCCTAGGTGGGTTTTGGAGAAATTAGCTCAAATAACTTTGGAAAAATTTAAACAAATAATTTCAAGAAGAAATTATAAATTTTTCCGAAAAAATTTAAGTATTTAGCTCTGATACCATATTACGAGGTAATTGGTAAATACTTGCTTATAAATAACAGAGACCGAAAGGTCAATTTATACAAAAGAATGAGACGATGTTTCCTTAGGAAACGATCGTAAAGAATAGAAACATTCTATTCCAGAGAAAGCAAAAAACGAAAGCAAACTAAAGCTAAAGATATTTACAAGATAACCATTAACTAATAATAGACGTCTTATCTATTATTGTAATACTTCAACTATGCAGCTCTCATCATTCAAACCAATCAAATCCCCAACTTGAACATCAATTTTCAGACATGGAAGATACCTTAATCAGAAATAATAGGAATTTAGCATCACTAAAAATAGTGATAAATTTATAATAAAAAATAGCTTGTGACTATAAAGATCTTGTAGTCTCAAAGGTGTCGATTTGAACTTGGTGTTAAGGGTTCCAGCACTCAGCCCCACCCTACATCACAAATAGGAAAGTACAAGACGCACTACCCCCAAACCATAGGAGGGACATCCTAGGGATTGCCTCCAAACCACCACAAGGATGCTTAAGACTCTGTAGTTGTACCCCCCATAAGTAGCACTTCTCCTCAACATTGTTGGGAGCTCTTCCCTCAAGAGCCTACTGTAGTCTAAAAAAGCAAAAAATACTTTCTATATAGTTGTCCAACTATCTCTATACCCCACCAACTCTATTTTGTTTTTCGGGTCATGTTTTGTATAAAGTAATCAACATAAACACATGCATGTGTGAATGTCCATAACTGCACTCAAAACATGTGCCCAAAGGAAATTTTGTTTTTTGTAAAAAGTTATAGACATGCATGTATGTTTGTATTTACACCACCAGCTTCCCTCCCCCCACCATTCCCAAACTTAGGCCCATAGTCCCCCCACACTCCAAAGTTCCAAACCCATCTTCCTGCCCTCTTGTTCCAAAACTATGTGGTACAAAGCCAATCTCTATGTGAGAACAATTATATCCCCTTCCTCTTTGGTGAAATGGTGGGGCTTCTTGCCTGTAGTGCCTACAACCAGGGTTCAAGTCCCTACCAGATTGCTTTCTATAGTGATTCTCAATGGAGAGTTGCATAACCCTTGACCCTTGGTGAAATAGCAAGGCTTCTTGCCTGTAGTGCTTACAACTAAAGTTCAAAAAAATTTAAAGGGGGATGGCCCCACGATGCAACAGTGGTTGCAAGGTGGTATTTAATGACCACTTCCCATGTTTGAATCCCAACAAGTTGATGTGTTGGGTCGAAACATCTCCTTATCTAATGTGCAAACACGGTGTATTCATGGCAGATGGAGTGAGTGATAGCAAATTTGAGGGGAGCTTGGCGTTCATTGGAGACTATTGGGCAAGCGAGCATGGAGGTCACTATGGTTATTGCACTGAAGGTTGTGGCGGCACGATGACAGGTTGGAACTATCATAGGTAGCTTAGGGTTGACCATGGATGTTGGTGTTGTCCGCTAGTGATTGACAAGAGTGGTGTCCAAGCATGGCAATGTACAAAGAAAGTACAAAAAAAGAGGATAAGCAATGGAGAGATATGGCAACAGGTGGTAAAAGGGGGAATGGTGGCACGATTACACAAGGGTGTGAACTTGTGACATGGACATTGGGCTTGAGGAGTGCCGACATGGGTGGAAAATATTGGCAAGGATCGTTGCAGTGAATGGAGCATGAGTGAGACCAATGGCGACAAGGTTAGAAGGATGTCAATGTGTAGAATGGTGATTAGGAGTTGAGGTGGCAAGGAGTGGAAAATGATTGGTAGACAAGGAGAGATTGCAGTGAAGCTGTGTAGGGAGGCATAAAAGGGGCTAGAGTAGATAGGATTGATTAAGGAGCATGGAGGATAGGAGGAGGGTAGATAGGAGTGTGGAGGAGATGTTGCAATGTACAGGGGTGATGATTGGTCATGGGAAGAGTTGTGAAAGATGACATATGGGAGGATACAGGGGGCAATAAGGTAAGGAAGAGGCATGTAGAGACCAAGGTGATGAGGTGGAAGGATGGTGTATGGAGGATGGCTAGATGGTGGCAAACGAGAACATGGTAATCCCTTAAATGGTGCTGGCTCAATGGATGACTAAATACCACATCAAATCTCGACCATGTATTGGCGATCTAATATATGGGATACCAATGCAGCGATGGGTTCCCCCACTGGTTCAAAGCTATAGTCAAAAGCAATTACCGATCAAAAAATATAATCCCCCCTTCCTTTTGACGAAGAACTACTTAATCAAAAATAAAAACTGAACTTCCTGATTGGGAACATGAAGACGTTCTACGTGATTATGAATGATTGCACAATAAGGTGGATGAACTCGGTGATCACTCAATGTTCCTCTCTGAGTCCGTAGTTTCTCAAGCAAACTCACAGCAACATGAGGAGAATGACATTCCATTAAGCAACTTATATCAATAACTCTGAATTTTATAACATTCTTGGCTTGCGTTTACATTGGTTAACAGGTAGAAGCCTTACAAGGTTCTGCTTTTGTGACATCAATACCTCTCAATTAACTTTCACATCGAACAGTGCTATTTGAAGTAGGGAAAACAAATTTGTCATAAGAGTTTGTATAAATGCTTATGACCGCATCCTTCAGGTATCATCGGAGGGCTTTCCTTGGCTTGGATATTTCTTGATGTGTTTACCTCTTTGGTCATCATCTAGTTCCTTTTCTCATAAATGTCAGACTTTTTCCTTCATGATAGAAATTCCGAGTTTCAGTTTTTGTGATTTGATACTCTCCCCTTCATCAATGTATCCAATAGCCAATTCTCTTCCCTTCACCAATGTATCCGATAGCTGTGATTCCCAGCAGAAGGATTTCAGAATGAAGAACTCCATGACTTAAATTTCAGAAACTTCTAGATTTGTGTATGCAACATGAAACACAGGTTGTGCATGAAACAAGATATCCAGATTGTTCAGCTCTTTTTATTTGACTTTCATCATTATTTACAGATGTCTTATTCTTCATTATTTTCATTGCACGTTCTTCTTTTTTAACTGCAGATTTTTATTTTAAAAGCAACTTCCTGGTGTTTTCAGAACAAATTTCAGAATCAATTTGTGATGATTGACAAAACGTATGAAGAGGAAGGTTGTGTTATTTCATTGCAGGATATCTAGATGTCTATTATTTCTTGGATCAATGAAGCAAAAAGTTGTACTGGCCAACAATCAAAATGTATAGTGTTGATTATATCTCTCATCATTACCAATGTGAAATAATCAGACCAATCTATGAAAAAATTCGACCAGTAGGAAACAATTAAATTTTAGCATTACTTACATCAAACATTCTTATGGAAAAACCAAAAGAATGCATCCATGTGCTTAACACATCATGTACAAAAGTAAGAAAGACCATCTTCCCTTAGTAGAAGCCAGATTCCAGAATGATTTCCAAACATTATTGAGCATGAACCTATCAAATCCTTGCATGGATGAAGATGCAACACCTCCTTCAGCTAAATAAATTTGGTGACATACTGACTGTAGGGCCAAAATATTTGAAGAAATGGAGAAGTTAATTACCAAAGAAAAACTAAATTTTCCAGTGTGCCTGGCTGAACTACCATGAGGCCAGGGATCAAAAACAACTAAGCAAACTCCCTGTATTATGTGGCCATGACAAAACAGGCCACTAGCACGCATCTAGAAAATAGAACCAGAGCTTAATACTTATAGTTTGCAGGTATCTTGTCAAATTAGAAAAATAGTTTAAACGTGGCTAAATAAGTAGATGTATGAGAATGATAAAAGAGTGGAAATTCAGCAAAGGAATTCATAACTTTCAGTTTAAAACAAAGTAACAAGACTCGGACCCGGCCCGGACTCCACAAGGGTAACTCGACTCGTGACCCAACTCTGACTCGCCTGTGGCTCAGTAGTGACTCGGCAAAGTGAAAAAACCCTTGAAATTTAGATATTTTTAGGATTTAAAGAAATTTCATGCACCCATTATTGAATAAAGCTTAAAGGCACAATAACATCATGAAATAGAAGGTAATTTGATCACATACATCGATTACATAAGTACAAATGTAAATTTTAGATGTATTAAGAAAATTTTGAAAACAAAAATTAAAAACAGATGAGTCATCCAAGTCAATTGGGCGAGTCAGTCGAGTCAGCCAGCCGAGTCACCCCAGTTGACCTGCCGAGTCCAAGTCATGGGTCATTTGACCCAGCCGAGGTAACTCAACTCGTCGACCCCGACAGCTAACTCGCGGCGAGTCTCGTTACTATGCTTTAAAAAGAACCAACATTAAAAAATGCCATCTAAATCCAAAAAGAGCTTGTCTTAACAACAACAAACATTATAGCGAGAGAGAAAATTATGTTCAAGTGGGAATGAGATGTAACAATATTAAAAGTTTTACTAAAAATAAAGGAGTACATATATGAAAAATCCTAAAGGGTCAAGACTGGGGTTTGGATTAAACCAACCCAAAGTGTTGTGATGTGGAGCCTAATCAAACTCGGAGGTTAATTTCTCTCACTTAATTCGGCGGGGTTTCCCCCCAGATTATTATTACGGGGATCACGATGGGGTCAAGGAACAGCGCCCCAAGTGCGTTCCCTCTCACAATACAATGTGGAGACGAAGAGCAACACCCCTGCAGGGCTTTGGGGGCAGCATCCCTAAAGCCAAAAATGAATTGACTATTGTAAAAGGCATGAGCTGTTAGTTTTCTACTGGACAATTTATTCTAGCCCTAATTTTGTAAGAGGCAAAAAGCCTGTATAAAATGGCCTAGGGTTAAGAATTTCATAATGTATGATGATATTGTAGCTTCTTGCGGCGGTATTAAGCTATAAGGGATTGGGGATTGTAATCACTAGATAATAATAATATTGGACTTGTTGTTGGTGGGCGTAGCCCAAGGACTGGGTGAAGCACACTAAATCCTTGTGTCTTGTGTTCTCTTCTATGCAATTTATTATTTTTTGCAATTGGTTATTTTTGCATGTAATTGTTATTTATGTCTACGGTTAATTGTAACACAAAGTAGCTCTGTGATATTACCAAATCATTGCTCTATCTACCAATATTTTGTATCCCAATTCATTGCAACTACATCTCTGAAAAAGAATTTTGATGATTTAAAAGAGCAATATAATGAATGGTTCATAAAGCACACCACTTGCTAAAGGTTTTGCAAACAGGCAGCCCGCTACTCTTTGAACATCGCCCAAATGTTCCATTCATTCTCATGAGATATGGATTCTTATAAACCACTATTCATACAAAATTACTCAATAATTTGACTCAAGAACTACAGTTGAATCCAAATAATAATATGGCAAAGAATTTTGAGTTTAGGCCCTCCTAATCTCACTTACTTCTAACGATTAATAATTCTACAGAGCTCTGTGACGTCAGGTTATGTGTCAATAGCGTAATCATGTTCTTAAATAAGCAGACCTATCTAGCAACATTCGGTGACCTTAATCTCGTTTACACGCTTATTGAAAAGAGACATTGCGTTTAAATTCTCCTAAGCTCATGTGCATGAAACAATATCCCCATTTAAGAAATTCGGTTCATTTTCTTATAGACGCATTGTAACTCGAAACAAGGATCTAAAACATCTTCTATTGGTTTTTTTTCCAAAGCGTGTCTTGTTTTCAATGTTTATCAATCGTTAAAGTCTCCATGTAATTTGTTAAACCTCAAATAGTGGCTGCTTAAAATTCCCAAAAAGAAAAGCGAAAATTGAAAACCGAATAGCGTATAAAGCATACAAGGGCATTGCGGGTTTGAATTGAATTGGCAGAAGCCTGCGCAAATGCATCTTCGTCAGCATAAACCGCCTTTCTGAGCAGAAGATTTTGCAATGAGTCCACCGTGGCTGTCATCTCCGATATGTTTCTAACAGCTGCGTTCCACCGTTCTGATCCCCCGCCATTTTGATCTTCCCGTTTTCCCTGCCAAACTTCCTCCATCCTGGACTAGTTGTTCCGCTAAATTTTTGAACGAAGCAACGATGACGTTGGTATTAACGATGTCGTTATGACTTTAGTCGTTTCAATAATTAATTAAATTAACTGGAATCAGTGCCCACTCAAAACAGTCCTTATAAGGTCAGGAGGGTCGCAAAAATATTTAGAGGAACCTTCATTGCACATGCCTGCCCCCCCACCTGGCATGATAAAATTAAATTAGTGACAAATTAATATATTTATAATCTTTAGTTAAATAAAAAAAATTGAGTTGTTCGTAGAGGGATTATATTTAGTATATCTATATTTTTAAATAAAAATTTATACTAGCAATCACACTTTAGTGAGCAATGGGTACATCATCAACAGTATGAAAGGTCAACTAAGTATGTGTTGTTAGTTTGGTTAGCTTGGACAATTGTTCATCCACATGTATTATTTAGTAAATAATTGTTTTGCCAACTAATTAGTTAGAGTAGGGACAATTATTTATTAAATAATTAGCCACTTTTAGAAGCAACTAGAAACTGATTTTGTTATTGGTTATTGGGTTGTTTTAATCTCAGTCATTGATTGAGAATCAATCTCGGTCATTGGTTTTCCAATAGGAGTAGTATAAAAGGGGGGTGAGGGGGGCATTTGGAGAACAAGTTGGAGAAACATTTACAGTGTTAACAAATGAATTTGCAGTGATAGCAAATAGTCTTGCAGTGTTAGCAAGGGCGCAATGATAGCATTGAGGATAGCAATGGAGGAATATCAGCAATAGAATTTGAGAGGTTGTCGAAGTTCTACCAGTAAGAGGCAAAGAATTTTGTATCTCTTGATTTGTTGAAGTTAATATAATTCCTCATCTGTAGAATTGGTTTTCCCTTAGGGGTTTTTCCAGGGATGATTTATCCAGAAATATTGTGTTAGTGTGTTGCTTATTTCTTTGTGTATTTTATTGGTGAAGTTGCAGTTGTGTTATTTTTCAATATTAGTTGTGAATTTATTTTCAGCATTTTAATAATCGTTTAAGATAAGAGATTAATAATCAGTGACTACAATAGTAATTTTCACATAGTATTAGAGCAGTATTGAAGGTAGAAAAGTTTTTCCATAGGAAAGAAATTAAGGGTTTATAAAACCTAAGTTGATCTCTTTAGATTTATTATTGATTTATCCCTTAAGATAGCTTCACCTGGTTTAAGAGATCGGGATAGATTGGATGGTGCCTCAAACTTTGGTGTTTGGAAGGCCAAGCTTTTTTTTATTATTGGAAGAGAATGGTATCAAGGATTATGTTACCAGTGTTGTAGTTGTACCTACAGATGCAACACAGTTTGTAGCATACAAGAAAGATGATGCCAAAGCGAGGAGGATAATCCTTGATGGCGTCAAGGATCATATTGTTCCACATATCTTAGAGCTAGACACAATGAAGAAGACATGGGATGCCATTTTGAATTTGTACCAGAATGCTACCACCAACAAGAAGGTGATTCTTATAAAGAAGTTGAAGAATACCTAGATGAACCAAGTGTTGGTGTTTGAAAATGTTACTGGTTTCCAATTACCCCGATGAGAAAAAAACATATCTAGGGGCAGCTAACTCCCATTTTCAACATATCTTTTCAAACACTGGGCCAACTATAAGGCATGACCCTTCTTCTACTTCAGGCTCTGCAAAACCTAGGTGGGTGAACCTTAGATTCAATCGATATCGTACCAGTGCAAAAACATATCCCTGAATCTATTAAGCAAATGAAAACCCTTAAATCTCCTAATAACTCATGTAATGAAACAAATCTACAGTAGCTAAATGCAAATCTATGACATTCATAAGCTGAGTGAGGGCATTCTATTGTAGCTCTTCAACATAAAATGTAAAGATGATTTGAATTTGATTTGATTTTATGTGGGTGGGGAAAGTGGACGAAGACCAGGTATGAACAACAAACTTATAATCCTGTAATAGATCAGTGCCTCATCCATTGGGCAATTCATGAATCTCCCTCATGCACTTTGGATATCTAGAACACAATTCTCATGTCAAGACTCTAGATCTATCCATTTACCTTGTAAATTGGATATCAATGTTCAATTTAAATCTCATTCTTACCTGATATCCTCCTCAATAAACCTGCAACCCTATTGAATCTCTGAAGCATTTACATAATTCATTGAATTACAAGCAACAATGAAGCAACATACAGCCTTAAGGGATTGCAACTATGATCTAGGCTCTCTGTCAAAGGCCATAAAACATCACAGCTCAACCGAGAAAGGAGACAAGATTTAAACTAAAACTAAACACTTGTTGTTCCTTGTATTGATTACATTGACATAATACATAAAAATGCATGAATTAACTCACAAAGAACTTAATAAACCAAACTATCTAATGAAAAAATGTTGTCATACAAGACAGAAAATGGTGGGAATGAGAAGCTAATGGGATGGGAAGGGGGTATCATAGCCAAAGCAAAGCTTCATGGTCTGGAACCAACACATCCCAAGTCTTCCATTCAAAATTCATCAATTCCAGGGCCAGTTCTACTAACTATCTTCATACCAGAGAAACTTTCCAATATTTTTCGGCCCTTACAAAAGAGAAGAAGAAAGCATAAATAGAAAGGAAGCAATTCTCAAATTAAATTTGCAACCAACATGTGTCCCTTCAGAATTCCTTCCCAAGAAGATGAAAAAGCCTCTCTCTACCTTCTCTCTGTAACTACATATCAAATCCCCATCATTATGGTTCTTAAAGGCATAAAGAATCTCAGATATTTGGTAGAAAAGATAACTGATTTCTAATGTCGAATTTGAACTCAAAGTAAAAAGTGAAAAATCAGTTATATGATCTTTAGAAGTGAAGAAAACATCTCAAAATTGATTTTCTTCACTTTCACACTTCACTAGGCCTTTATATTTGTCTCATGACCAACTCTGATGATCAATGATAGATTTTGCTCATTCTACTGAGAATGCCCCAGAAGTCACAAACTAGCTTACAAACTAAACTGATGAGCACCTATGCAAAAACCAACCTCAGATTCAAAAAATTTAGATTCTCTCAGTTCCAACGATATATAACATCGCATACTTTGCCTTCCAGAAACTCTCTAAATATGAGTTTGAAAAGTACTCCTCTAGTATGAAACTCAGGTCTACAACTTCAAATTTTAAATTTTCAAAAAATTTAAATGTCCTAAAGTTTAAACTTTAGGAAAATTTCTTTTGAATTTAAAATTTGACGTGCATTTGAGGAGTTTAAAATATTAAAAAAATTATGACTTAACTTTTTTCCTCTCCTTGAAACTTAGGGGTCAACCTTTGTTTGACCAGGCGCCATGTAGCGCTTTGGGATTGGCCCGCCCGATCTACTTCATTCACCATGTCATCATCTGTTCCAAGCCCAATGCCATGTGTCAACCTCCTACAAGCCCACATTTTTTTAACCCGTGAGCATCTCTGTTTTGCAGAATTGTACAAACCATCAGATCGTGACATGTGTCGAGATCTGGCGCATCCATGTTGATCTAAACCTGCTATGCCACCTCATCACCAATCGGGACTCGTGCCACATGGCATCTTTTTGCATGAGCGCATTTTTTAAACCTCGCGCATCTCCATCTTATGGGCTTGCACACATTGCACGATTTGGACACTTGGCGACATCTGGTTGCATCTGCATCTTTGGCGCCACATCATCATTCTTATAGGTTTGTTTAAAATATATTTTCCAAGCGACCCGCTAGTTGTCCTCCACGTCCAAGCTGTGGCCCCACGCACATGCTTTGTCTTCACAAAAGACTTCTTCCTTCAAGACACAAGCTACGATGTGTGCTTTGGCATCTAAAGATATAAAATAGACTTCCCATGGTGAATGTGGGATAATGGCCTCTACTAGCTTTCCCCTTTATGACTGTGATTTTTTCCTTTGTGCTTTGCATGGAGTTGCTTAATGTCATATTTGGCGTGTTCCTCTTCATACCTTCCTTCTTCCTTTGAATGTGTGAATGGTCTTTTTATTCTTGCCTTTGACTGCGTTAAATCATTTATGCATGGCGTCTCCTATTTGCATGAGATCTCTATTTTTTAGCTTGGCTCTTTCTTTTGTTTTCAACAACTTCATAGCCTGATTGCTCACGTGTGGAGCCCCTCTCTAATTGTTGTTTGGGTGATGTTTTAAGCCGTGGATTCTTCCTTTTACCATACGTGACTATTGTTCCCTTGTTCAAAACCGTTGCTCCTTATCTTAGCCAACTCCTCTTATAATGTACCTGCATCTCATTTACACACTGGATCTTCTTTGCAATAAGGTTGGGCTCCTCTATGCAATCAGTGGCTTCATATTGTGGCGTGGATTACCATTTGACTTGCTTCATGTCTTCACTTCTTAGCGTGAGTTCTGGCGGTTTTTTGCTCACAGTAGATTGATTCTTGGCATACAGCTTTTATAACTGGTGAAATCTTCCTTCTTTGCTCTTAGTTTCCACCCTCTTTTGCACAAGCGTGAGCTTTATATCTATGGCCTTTCCTTTTCATGCCGCTTTGCCTTTTTTAGCTCTCCTTGGTGTGATCTCCAATGGCATGGGCATTTTTCCTTACTCAATGAAAAAATGCCTTGCTTAGTCTTCTCATCATGTTTGTTGGTGGCATTCCATTTTGATAGCAGGGTCTTTGGACTGCTTTCTTAAAATTGGCGATGACTGCATGAGGCTTTCAATATATACACATTGATTTCCTTTAGAAAAAGACGTGATCTTCTACCCCATTTTTAAAATGCTCTCTGTGGCTTCCCTTTTCATGCACACACAGTCCTCCTTTCTCTAGCATTTGGCATCTTCAACTATGTGTGGAGTTCTTTTACCTTTGATTGAGACATTTTGCAAATTTCTTCTGTCTTTAACCTATGTAATATGCAATCTTATGTCTCTGCCCCTCCACGTGGGCTATAGTTTCAATGGTGATGGGCACCTCTAAATGCTTTTCCTCTCAATTGCTTGCTATTTTTGAAACATTTATAAGAAAACATGGCTTTCTCTTGAGGTTGCTTCCTTTTAACAAGGTGTGGGCATTTTTCTTTGACTTAGCCACCTTCAGTTCTTAAAATGTCTACTTCAAAATGTGGGGCTCTCTTCTTTAACTTGCCCTCTGTTTTGTTGCTACGGCTTTCCTCACTTGCTTTTTTAAGTGCTGATATCAAAACCTTTGCAGTATCAATACAATGATCTGATTGTTTTATTTCATTCAATTGCTTATCACTTGTTTCATTGTCACTACTAAAAAAAGCAAACATTTTGTGGTTCTCTTCAAGCTTGATTTTCTATTTTGTTATCTTGTTTTCAAGCTCCTTAATTTGCTCCTCTATATTGTTAATTTCTTGGTGTAAGTCTTATTTTTGTCTCCTAATACAGATCTTGATCGATTCACCTTGCCATTTTCAAAGTCTTCCTACAGAATTGATTCCTATGGGGTTGCCTCTAGTTGATGAGAGAGTGATCCATTTTGAGACATTCTTCCTTACTGGATAAATGTAGAAGCACATGGAGATTGAATTGGATTCTTTCTTGTCTTCACTTTCTTCTAGTTTGACTGAATGGATGGTGGATGTTTGTTTTTGTTTTTATTTTTTCCAATGCATAGTACCCACGCTTTCTTTCACATTTTGATTTCTCCCTCTTCACTGCATCCAAATAGTATATGCATTTCATTACGTATGTGAAATGATAGCAATTAAGGCATATAGACTTAAACACGAGAAGGCTCTGCTGACACAAAACATTGCTACATGAAGGGAATGGATCTCTTGGTCAATTTTTAGTAGGAATAGAGTGTTTCATAAATGTTCCATAAAACTTTGGTTTCTTAACCATGAGAAGATGTGTAATGTCATTCTTTATTATCTATTAAAACTCTACACACTCATGACAAGACTAACTAATGAAGAACTCATCCCTATTATCCCTAAGCAATCTCATATGCACCTTCAATCTTGAGTAATGATCTGTGTGCTAAATGTTCTAAATAACATAACCATTGTGTCTTATCAAGATATTTTCTTTTGCTCCACGAGTATTACTTCACCCTCTGATAAAATCAGTTGGGCCCCAAAGTGGTTCCGGCTAAAAAAAATTCATTTTCGAACAACCGATATGCAAACTGATCTACTGAAGTCTTTAGACTGACATAAATCAAAATTGAGCATTGAATTATCCTTAAAAACTCAGTTCTGCCCTTTAAATCCAACTGTCAATTTTGCGCTTGGAGGTCCATTGATTGGCCTTAAAAACTGACTAAAACCTCTGACCGGGCTTAGAAAACTAGCACACTAATTCTCTATTCTGCATACTTTCACCCTGTCAAATCTCATCTAATGACAAATTCCTAGTCAAAAGATATTGACCGTCAAAGTTGCCTTCTCAGAATTACCTACAAGTAAACACATCAAAAAACACTAAATTGGGTTCGAAATTAGCTTCAAAAATTAGGCAAATGAGCACATGGGAAAACAAAACTCAGGGTGTTGATTCTATGTCATGAGGACAATATGGATCTATGATTTGGGCTCATGAGGAATAACAGGGCGCAAATGGCAAGTGGTCAAAGAGGGCTACTCAGATTTGTTGACTGGAAAAAATGATAGAAAAGTGATTTTTGCAAACGAAATGGACCTGGAAAAGTGTGCAAATGGATTTGTCATGACCTGGAAATGGGTACACTTAAAGTATTTTTAGAGGACAATGCAATGACATAATCCATTTGATCTAAGCAGTCACGGATCTCAAGTTATAATGTCACGAACAAGGGTACTAATCAATCTGCAAATGCTGACACCAGTAAAACTTTAGAAATTGCATTTGGAATCACATTTGAAAACTGATCAAACAAATTCTTCATGAGTTGAAACTTGAAACATAACAAGTCTTTAACGTCTATAATGCAACATAAAAGGAATTTTCACATTTGGGTCAATTGGTCAAAAGTTATAACTCGTCAAACAGGGCTTCCCAGAACTTAGAATTAATTGCAAAAGCATGAAAACAATAACTGACTAACTTTGAGGGATTCAAAACCTTGTCAAACGGACTCGAAACAACTCAAAATCTGAAACATAGGCTCTCAGGTATGGACACTAGATACTCCCAAAGCAACAAGTCATGAAACATTTTTGGGCATGAGATGTTCAATGACAAACACAGTCTCTTGTTGTTGTTTGACACAAGTGAAAATGCAGATTTGACACTTGCTCAAAATGAGACTTCACGAAATGACTCAGAATGGAAAATTAACTTCATGGAACACTTAAACGCACTGAATGGAGGGTGCTAGAAACATTAAACACCTCGCGAGGCTCAAAGGTACATCTGGGTACAAACTCATCAAAAAAGCATTTATAGGGTTGCAACTTGATTCAAAAATTGAAATAGACACTCAAAATGGGAACGCAATTTTGAGTGCCAACACCAGGAAGAAGACATCATAAGTTACCTTACTAGACTTAGACTTTTCAAGGATGAGTTAGAAGCTATTAGAGATAGTCTCAATGATGATGAGCTAGTACAAATAGCCCTAAATGGGTTTACTAAGCAGTGAAGTGTCTTTGATCAAGTTGTCAGCAGACAAGACACCTTATTGAGTTGGGATTGACTATGGAGTGATTTCACTTAGGAGGAGTTTAGACTAATTCTTGTCAATGGGGCACAAGAGTCAAAAAAGTGAGGTGGAACAAGAGAATATTGCCCTGGTAGGAAAAGGGAAAGCATAGAAGGGGTCTACCAAAGAATCAAATTCACAAAGTGAGAAGAAGGAGGACTTTTCTAAGGTCAAGTGGTTTGGTTGTCAAGAGTATGGCCACTATGTTAGTGATTTCCCTTAAAGGAGGAAGGGAGAGAAGCAAGTTGCAACTTCAGCAAGTGTAGAAGAACTCTCCAATAGAATGGAAGATGAGTTTGCACTCATATCTTTTATGGTAAGCTCAACCTCATAGTGTGTTGGTATATATATAGTGGGGCATTATTTCATATGACATGAGTTAGAGAGTACTTCTCTAGTTATAAGGAGGAGAACACTAGCATCCAAATCTTTATGGAAAACTTGTCCAAACTCAACTTAGTTAGGAAAGGGATTGTTTAGTTTTAGAGGGAGAATGGAAAGATAATTCCACTGCATGATGTGTTGCATGTGTCAGGCTTAGATATGAATCTGGTTTTTGTATCTATCCTTCAGGATAAGGGGTATAATGTATTTTTTAGAGGGACACATGTGTTGATCCAGCATAAGGATTAGAAATCACCAATAACTATTGGAGTTAGGAGTGGTTACCTTTATCAATTGTAGTTTGATACTCTTAAAGCACTCATGAGAAACAATAATCCTAGAGATCTTGGAGAGCTGTGGCAAAGGAGTATGGGCCATATTCATCATGGAGCACTTAAATTGCTTCATGAGATAGTGACAAGTGTTCTATAGGTGAGCACAGAGCATGATGATGTATGTAATGGATATGTGTTGGGGAAGTTTTTGAAAGCATCTTTTCCAAGGAGTGACATCGGATTTGAGGGTGTTCTTGATCTAGTACATTCATA
The DNA here is from genome assembly GCA_028749045.1 of Cupressus sempervirens. NCBI lineage: Eukaryota > Viridiplantae > Streptophyta > Pinopsida > Cupressales > Cupressaceae > Cupressus > Cupressus sempervirens. The sequence goes on along the minus strand of CM053792.1, from coordinate 394,278,785 downwards.
TGTTTGTGGACCAATGTCGACGAAATCTCTCTGAGGATATGAGTATTATGTTACTTTTATTGATGATTTCTCTAGGAAGACTTTGATATACTTCTTGAAGACCAAGGATGAGGTTTTCAGTCGCTTCCAAGAGTTCATGGCTCTTGTGAAGAACTCAATAGGAAGGAAGATAAAGGTTCTTTGGTTAGATGCAAAGGAAGTGTCTTCCAAGAGTTATATATCAAGGAAGGAATCAAGAGAGAGTGGATTGCTCCTTATAATCCACAGCAGAATGGAGTTGCTGAGAGAAAGAATTGTTCTATATCAGAGGTAGCAAGGGTTGTGCTACATGACCAGGACATGCCCCATTACTTATGGGCAGAGGCATATAGTACAATAGTTTACATTCAAAATAGGGTTCGAAAAAAAGTGCTAAGGAAGATGACACCAGAGAAAGCTTCACAAGGAAGAAGCCAGATGTTGGTCACTTCAGGGTATTTGGGAGTTTAACATATTGTCATATTAAAAATGATACACATACGAAGTTAGACAAGACTTCAGAGAGAGGGGACCTTGTTGGGTACAATGAAACCTCAAAGGAATATAGGAATTCTATCCCCGAGACCAAAATAATTATTACCAGATGTGATGTCAAGTTCATGGAGGACAAGGCATTTAGAAGGTCCCAAGATTTTCTAGTAGATGATCAGAGTGAGCAACCAACAGAAGCTCCAAGACCAAGTCAAGGGTAGCAAAGCAAAAGTACAGTTACCAATACAAGTGTAGGCTTGAGTGGTGAAGATTTACTGAATATGGAGCAAATGGTGCAGTAGGAAATGAATCAAGAAGACATAGAGGTTGATATTTCATCCTCTATAGTTGGTAGTAGGAACCATGAGGATCAAGATACACAAAGGGATACTCAGGGTTTTGTGGGAGCTCCTAGGAAGAGTACCAAATAGCAGAGCCAACCAACCAAGTTCAATGACTATGTGGCATTAGTTAGTCAGTTGGTAGATAGTAAGCCTTCCAACTATTAGGAGGTTGTAGAGAATCAAGTATGGCTAGATGCTATGGTTGAGGAATATTCCTTGATAATGCAGAATGATGCGTGGGAGGTAGTGCCTAGACCAATAGATAGGGCAATAGTTGGATTACGTTAGATCTTTAAGATAAATAATGATGCAAGTGGTAGCATCAAGAAATAAAAGGTAAGGTTTGTGGCAAAGGGGTTCTCTCATCATACTTCTATACAAGTTGTGATCTCATTTACAATAGAGATGGGATGACATATCCATCAAATGGATGTCAAGACAACATTCCTCAATGGTGAATCGAAGGAGGAGGTATACATAGAGCAACCATTAGCACACAACAAAGAGACCCACATGTGTAGATTGAAGAAATCTTTGTATGGACTCAAATAGGCTTCCAAAGCGTGGTATGAGTGCATTGATACATACTTGCATAAATTGGGTTTTGTGAAGAGTGAAACGAATGCTAACCTCTACTACTTGATGGTTGGGGGTGAGGTTCTCATTCTTGTTCTTTATGTGGATGTCCTATTTCTTATAGGTTCACTAGGCCTTATAGAGGATTGCAAGAGGTACCTTGTAGAAGAGTTTAAGATGAAGGATTTGAGACTTATGCACTACTTTCTAGTCATGGAGGTGTGGCAAACAGATGGAGAGATTTTCCTTGGTCAAGGGAAATATTGCATTAAAATCTTGAAGAGAGTCGAGGTGGATGATTGCAAAGCCATGTCTACACTCATGATCATGAACTAGAGGAAGCTAGATGCATCCATGAAAAAGGATGTAGATCCCACCTTATATAGGTAGTTGATTGGTTCGCTTATGTAATTGGTCAACACCAATCCAGATATAGTATCTGTAGTAAACTCTCTTAGTCAGTTCATGGTTGAACCAAAGAGTGTGCATTGGACAATGACCAAGCATGTGCTACATTATTTGTGTCGTACATTTATGTATGGGATCAAATATGTTTGAGGTGAAGGTATTAGTTTGATAGGCTATACTGACATAGATTGGAAATGAAGTACAACAGACAAGAGGAGTACTTTAGGGTGTTGTTTTAGTTTGGGATTAGGAGTTGTATCTTGGTTCAATAGGAAGCAGAAGTCTGTGGCTCTAAGTTTGGCAAAAGTAGAATACATAAAAGATAGCATGACAATGTGAATCTATATGGCTTTGAAAGTTGTTAGTGGCCTTGTTTGGTCAAAAGGTTGAGACTACTATGATACACTGTGACAATTAGAGTTGCATCAAGTTGTTTTGTAGTGCCTATCCCCTAGTTTGCATTTTGAATATTGTTGTCAAACTCTTTTAGGCCAGTTTTATGTTTGATGATTAGTACTATTGTTTTGAGATTAGCTAATATTGTTTTACATTCAGTTGATCATACAATGAGATTACTTGGTACTATGTACTTCATGTGTGCATGATGATTATTACGGTGTTTTTATTTATTGATGATGATTAGTCAGATGGTTATTGTATATGTTTTTTTATGGATACTTACCCCATACTTGCATGTGTATGGTGTGTGTGTTTGTTTTCTTTATGTATGGTGTTTCTAATGTGGTTAAGGAAGGGATTCGTAGTCACGTGCTAGTTAAGATCTACACGATGCACCACTTCCTGTCATTGCCTATTTAGCTTAGAATATTGTGTCTGTGCATGCATGGATTTTATGTAGGTTGTAGGTACCGGGTATCAACTTCCCTAAATTGCCAGGTTGAGCGTACCCTGTCTCATTATCTCAATGGTAAGAGAGGGGAGATAAGTTCTTAAGTCCAAATCCTAAACCTTTAAGCCATTTGTCCTAATTGAAAATTAGGACAAGTATCTGAGTTGAGTACCCTTCCGAATGCATCAAATGACATTAATTCATGATTATTAACCCTTTAGTTTGATTTTGATTGTGTTTTTCTATGATGGGTTTTCGTATTTTATTTCATGAGTCCTTGGTGGATTTTCTATTAATTAAGTCTAATTAAAAGATTAAATTAATGATTCAATTTAATGGAAAATTATTGTGACATTTTAATATTTAATTATATTTAATTAATTGGAAAATTAATTAAATAAAAAGAATTAAATTTGAAGATAAAAGTTATAAGGATAAATTTAGAACGTGATAATATTTATTTAATTTAATAATAATATATTTAGAGTTCATTTTTAAATAAATGCTAAATATCATTATTAATTGAGTTAATAAATATTTTATCAATTAAGTTTCTAAAATAAATTAAAAGTGAAAAGATATTAAATTATGAAAAATATTTAAGTTTGCATGATGTGTGCATGAGATTAAAATAGAAGTCAAGTGAATACTAAATAAAATAATTTAATAAATGTGCATGAAAAAATTAAGAAAAGCTAATATAGAGTTTGAGTCTTATGAGCAAGGAGTCCTCTCGGGTGAATGCACAATTAGTGCCCTGATTTGAGGAGAAAACTCCTTATCACCAATTGAAGGTTCATTTTCGAGGGAGATGAAATTGGACACAAATTTTTAGAAGCAAAATTGGAAGTGAATTTTGGAAGGAGATTTTTGGGGAAGTTTCAAAGAGAGATTTTTGGATAGAAGTGAATTCTCTCACAATCTTCAAATGGTTGTGTATTAGCATCAGGTTCAAGTAGGGTCTTGTGTTTTTTATCACTGATTAACTACACAGTTTTCCTTTCTTGTCTTATTAGTGCTTGTGGATTGTAAATCTGTATTCTCTGTGATGAACACTTAAACAATTCAATATTGTAAATTATTAAATGCTTTCCAATATCTTTTACATATGTGGAGATTAGAAAAGTAATTAGAAACCCTCTTTTTTCTAAATTAAAGAATTTAGAATTTTTATTCAAGAAGGGTTTGAAATAAAAAGAAAAATTTTGAATCAGAATTTTGAATGGTTGAACGTAATTTTCCTATTAGACTAAAAGAGTAAATATTATTTTAAAAAATAATAATAAAATAAAAATATTATTGTAGAATTTTGTTTTGAAAAGAATTTTGTAAATTTTAAATACAATAAAGTAAAATAGAACAATCTAAAATCGCATATATAATAATTTAAAAAAATTATAAAATAACATTTTGGGAGGGGCGGGTTTTACCCACCCCCTACCCGCTTACCTTCTTGGTAGCAATGAAGCCGTGCACACCTGCGATTTCAAATCACACAACATTCTTTACTGCCAGCAACTGTCATGAGTACAACGCCTACCATTAATTAGGCCACGGGGTGGGGTATACGTGAAGTTTGAATTTTTTTTTAAATGTTGTTTTATATTTTATATATTATTTAATATGAATATTGTTTATTAAATAAGTTTATTAAATGTTTATTATTATATAATTAATTAAATATAATATTTTATAAATACACGTTAATTATTAATCATTTAATATAATATAGTTTGGTTAATTAAATTTATCTTATTATGATTTATTAATTAATAATATTTTTTAAATTAATAAATTAGTAAATGTAATTTATAAAAAAAGGGGGGATTTATTTCGTGGTTTAAATATTAATTATTAAATTAATTAATGTTTTAGTAAATATCATTTATCAAAGAATTTTGTCAATAACTTTTGACTATTATTTAAATAATGATTATTAAGTAATTAATAATTTTTAACGTAAATAATTAATAAAATTAGTTTGAACCAATAATAAATATCAATTAATATTATTAATTATATTTACTATTTAACAATTCGATCATTAATGGAATTGGGACTATTTTTATTTAATAATCATTTATTATTATTATTTTAATAATTTAATAAAAGATTATTATTTCTTCCAAGTCATGATATGATTTTCTAATTATACAAACAAGAATGAGTTTAATTGCAAGGGTAAAATTGTGATTCTTATCTACTCGAAAACTTATACTGAAAATGGAAACTGAAAACTTTACTGATTAACTTAACTATGTGTGTTTACAAAACAAACCAAACTATTAGATTATCATGTCTTCTATGTGATGTCTATGTTGGGGTTTGGATGGTCCTAGATGTTGACTAGTTTAGGTTGTTACCAGAGGCTCAAGGGTTGTGTGATTGGGATGTTATGATGTGTTGATTTCAATCTTTTTAAAACCCAACCATGGTAATGCAATGACATGCTCTATGATGTGTGTAGATTATTGATTGTTTTTGCTTTCTAGTTTCCTTGTGTGAAGCGGAGGTGTATGTTTATGAGATACCTAACTTAACCATTTTTGAGTCATCGATTAGTTATATTTGATTTTCTTTCCAGTCGCTTTGAGAGGATTGAGGTGTTTTGAATGGTTTGTTCTTGATGATGTCATGTTGTGACATGTTTGAATTGACCATTTTGAAGTCTTCGATTAGTATTATTGGGATAATATCTGGTTGCTTGTTGAGAATCGATGGATATTGTGATTTATCATTTGATGTCTTTCAATTGCTCATTGAGAACTATTGTGATTATTATGATTATCATTTGATACTTTTCAGTTACTCGTGGAGAACTAATGTGAATATTGTGTATTATTGTTTGATGTTGTTTAGTCACTTTTATAGGACTAAGGTGATTTTATATGATTCCTTGATTTGTGATTTAATGAACTTAGGGTAGGTTATCTATATGCAATGTCGGAAAGTGGCTTGCAATGGGGGACTGGGGCCCTAAGTGGTTTTGGAGATAACCCATTGTAAGTTGTTTTAAAATAAGTGAAAAAATTACACTAAATACTAACTTAAATGAACCTAATAAGAGTTAATTATATGTTCTCACCCATGCCTTAAGTGCTAGTATAGACTAGGATGGGAGTAGAGACAACGCTTTGTTGTGACCTTGCATTCTGTAGTATAACTTGTCAATACGAGAGGATACTAGTGGCCACATAGGGATCACTAGGGACCCTAGAGTCCTACGCTAACTACTAGGGAAACTTCTATGGGATTCATGCGATGAAACTTGTCTACTTACATAGTAGGTTTCCTACGTGTCTTGTGTGTCTCTGGGTCTAGATGTCGATCTATTTTGGAACCTTTGAGTTAGTATACTTTTAGGATTTCTTGGACTTAGAGAGTATTTGTGCTCTATGATTTGATATCATGTTTGGGACTTGAGACTATCTCCTCAGTGCAGTGGGAGTGGGCCATTTAGGTTCCATGGGGTTGGGTGGTAGTGCTTTTTACTCTTACCATTGAGATTCGTTTGTAGTCACTATGGCTGGTGAAATGTCCATTTTTTTGATTTTATATGATATTTCAAGCCTCTAATCAGATTTTCAAAATCAAACAACCAATATTACAAAGATCCACCAATTTCTCAATAAACCCCAAATCGGATATGCCTGGAATAGTGCCAAAAACTTCACAACTTCACATATTATTAATAAATCTGAAAGTGAACATTTTTACAGAAATTTCAGTAGCATAATAGCCTAAAAAATGACATTTCTAGATCTATATAACATTTACACAACAACTCCCAAACGGAGGACAAAAACAATGCTCATCGGGCTCCTGAAAATAGCACAAAATAGCCCGGAATCACCACAAAACACTAATAATCTATGACAGAAGTATAATCATGACCAAATACATATATTCAGCTCTATTTTAACATCTAAATATTTGATATATAGCAGCAACCCAAACTGATATGAAATACTCAACTGGAAATACCAAACTCTTACAAAATACACCTGAAAAACTCACAAATCTGCACTGTTCAGCACAAGGGAAAACTCTGCATGAGCTTGCACATGGAATGGCTTTAAACTCCCATCCTTAGCCTTCCTGGAAACCTACAAACTCTCGTCCTTGGATCTTCTTCTCCACAGGTTTGGTAGCCTCTGAAGAACAACAAAGCAATGAGCAAAAAATCAAGTTCTGGAATGAGCCCAAAATGCCTTCAAATCTCTTAAAAGAGGGCATAACCCTAACTCACGTCCAAGAGGGGTTAATAAAATATACTTTAATAATAATTTTTATTTATTAGTCCATTGGTTTCCAAATATTAGCCCCTTTTTCCGAAACTTCACCTTTTTGGAGCCTGCCTGCCTTAGCAAAGTTTATTATTTTTAATTATTTGAAAACGGGACATGACAAGTCCTCCCCTCTCAAATATTGCTTGTCCTCAAGAAATGAAGGTTGGAATTCTCAAGAATATGTGCTCCTTCCCAAGTTGCATCCTCTAGTGGTAATCCTTTCCATTTTACCAAATACTCTATGACGCTCTTATTTCTCAATCTTTTCTCTCTTGTATCCAAAATCTCTTTTGGTATCAAAACTAATTTCCCTTCATCATCAAGAGGTGGTAATTCTGTAGATACTATGGTTTGCTGGCCTAAAACCTTCTTCGAGAAAGATACATGGAAAATATTATGTATTTTTCTGTTTGGTGGGAGCTCCAATTCATAAGCTACCTCTCCTACCGTCTTGATGATCTTATAAGGCCCATAGAACCTTGGCTTGAGTTTCTCTTCCCCACTCCTCTTCAAGGTGCTCTGATTATATGGCTGCAACCTAACAAATACCAAATCTCCCATCTCAAAAGATCTGTCAATCCTTTTCCTATCAGCATACAACTTTTGTTGGTTTTGTGCATGTTGTAGATTATCCTTGAGGGACCTTATTATGTCTTGGCTTTGCTTGACGAAATCACTTGCTGCAGGTACTCTGCTATTGGAAAGTATTAGATCAACAAAGGAAAGGGCATCATAACCATAAAGAACACAAAAAGGAGGCATACCAATAGACATGTGATGAGATGTATTGTAATAATACTCCCCTAGGTGTAACCATTTTACCCAAGCTTGTTGTTGATTTGAAACATAGTTCCTCAAATATCCCTCTATCCATTTATTAACTATCTCTATTTGTCCATCTGTTTGAGGGTGATAGCTAGTACTGGGAGTGAGTTCAATTCCTACCAAATGAAAGAGCTCCTTCCAAAAAGAGCTGAGGAATCTACTATCCCGGTCACTAACAATGTTTCTAGGCAAGCCATGTAATCTAAAAATTTCCTTGAAGAACAATTCAGCCACTTGTGATGCCTTGAAGGCAGATGTGATAGGAAAGAAATGTGAATACTTAGTTAGTCTATCTACCACCACATATATGCAATCCTTACCTTGAACCTTGGGCAACCCAGTGATGAAGTCCATGGAAATATTTTCTCATTTTTGTTTAGGAATAGGAAGTGGCTGCAGCAACCCTGCAGGAAAATTTTGCTCACTCTTGCTTTGTTGGCATACCATACATTCCTTAATGTGTTTAAGAACATCCTCCTTCATACCCTTCCATGAAAACCACTCTCAAATTTTCCTGTATGTCTTGAAGTATCCCTGATGACTAGCCAAAGGTGTGTCATGAAAGTCCCTCAATATCCTCTCCTTAGTTTTTGATCCTAGCACTAAGAAGATCATGTTCTTGTAATAAATCAATTCATCAACAACCTTGTACCTATTATCATCCACTAACTTATCCAAAATCTTGGTGGCAAAGGAATCTTTAGCATACTCTGAAATTATGGAGACTTTCCAATCAGCAGAGATAGATGTTAAGGAACACAAAGTGGGCTTTCTTGAGAGAGCATCAGCAACCACATTATTTTTTCCTTTCATGTATTCAATATCAAAATCATAAGCTTGAAGTTTTCTTACCCATTTTTGTTGACAATCATTCAAATCCCGTTGGTTCAAGAAGAACCTGAGGCTATTATGGTATGTCTTTACAATGAATCTCCCACATACCAAATATTGTCTAAACTTATGAAGTGCATGCATGATTGCCAACATTTCCTTATCATAGATGGAGTAACCTTTCTCTGATTGATTTAATTTTCTACTCTCAAATGCTATTGGATGTCCCTTTTGAGTTAGGACAGCCCCTAAACCTTCTCCAGAAGCATCACATTCAACAACAAAAGGTAAAGAGAAATCTGGAATTGCAAGCACAGGGCATGAACTCATTACCTCCTTAAGCTTATCAAATGTTTTTTGTGCCTCTTCTATCCAAAGAAAATCTCCTTTCTTTGTCAAATCAGTCAGGGGGGCAGCAAGCTAAGAAAATCCCTTGGAAAATCTCCTATAGTAGCTACACAACCCGAAAAAACCTCTCAACTGTGTAAGATTAGTGGGTGGAGGCCAATCCAAAATTGCTTGGATTTTTTGTTGATCAACCTATACTCCTTTAGAACTTATAATATGTCCCAAATATAGGATCTCTGTCAAACCAAACTCACATTTAGATAGCTTAACATAGAAGGATTGCTGCTCCAAGATTTCCAAAACAGTGTCTATGTGCTTTAGATGCTCTTCCCATGTTTTACTATAAATCAAGATATCATCAAAAAATACCAAAACAAATTTTTGAAGATGCTGGCTGAATACCTTATTCATACAGGATTGGAATTTTGCAGGTGCATTAGTGAGGCCAAATGGCATAACAAGAAATTCAAAGTGCCCATAGTGACATCTGAAAGCAGTCTTTTCCACATCTTCACTCCTCATTCGGATTTGATGGTACATTGATCTTAAGTCAATTTTTGAGAAGTATACAACACCATGTAACTCATCAATGAGTTCATCTATGCATGGTATGGGATACCTATTTTTTATGGTCTTCTTGTTTAGAGCCCTGTAGTCTATACAAATTCTCATTGTACCATCCTTTTTCTTGACAAGTACCATAGATGATGCAAATGGACTAGAGCTAGGCCTTATGAATCTCATGTCCAGGAGTTCTTTAATAGTTTTTTTCAATTTATTCCTTATAACCTCTTGGATGGCGGTATGGGGTTGTTATAACTGGTTTGGCACCCTGTTCTAACTCTATAACATGCTCAAAACCTCTATCTGGTGGTAATCCTAGAGGCAAGTCATTGAAAACTATACTATGCTTATCAAGAATATTTTGAATTTCAAAATCGAAATTACCTTGATTCTTTGGAGAGCTTTTTGGATGGATTATGACTCCTGTTGCCCATGCTACTTGTCCTCTTCGAAAAGTCCTCTCCATCTTCTTTGCAGAGACCACCTTAGGTGCTCCATTCAATAAGCCTCTCAATATGACTTCTTTCCCATTGGAATGAAATTTAAACTCCATAGTTTGATGGTTCATGTAATAGCCTCCAATAGAGTGCAACCATTGAACACCCAATACAAGATCTGTCTCCCCAATGCCAACCACATAGAAGTCATCACATAACTCATAATCTCCTAAGGTCATCTTGAGTTGTTTCACCACCCGTGTGCAAGGCATAGTGAATCCATCAGCTACAGTAACATTGAATCCCTCAAAATCTTCTTCTTTGAGCCCTCTTTTCATGAAAAATCCCTCATCAATAAAATTGTGAGTTGCCCCACTATCAAGAAGAACCGTCAACCTTTGCCCTACTAGTACCCCTCGAATTCGAAAGGGATGGTATCTTGGGACTCCTGATAATGCTACTAAAGTGTCATCCTTGTTGATTTCTTTTTCTTTCTCTTCTTCTACCTCCTCCTTAATGTCATGAAATTCCTCATGCTCATCTAAATTAGATTTTGAAGCAACTTCAATATAGTGTACTTGACCTTTCCCCAAACATCTGTGTCCTGGAACCCATGGTTCTCTACAAGTAAAACAAAGCTTTTTCCTTCATAATTCACTCCTAGTCTCTTCATCTACCTTCTTTTTTTCCACATTTATCACATCTTTTGGTGGTAGTGTTGGGAAAGTCTTTTTTTGAAAATTCCCCTTATGTTGCCAAAGATTTGGGGGGTTTTGATTAGTAACTGGTTTCATAGGCATGCAAGTTTCAAGTTGCAAGCTTCTTTTGATGGCTTCCTGTAAGGTTGAGGGTGAGAAAGCCTTAACCAAACCCTTAACAAAATCTTCTAAACTATTAAGAAAAAGATAAACAATCCTCTTTTCACTCATATCAGGTACCATAATAGCCACTTTTTGAAACTCTTCTATATACTCATTAACTGATTTGGTTTGCTTCAACTTTGACAATTCTTTAAAGTACTCTTCATCATCCTGGAGGTCAAATCTATCTATCACTCTTTGACTAAAATCATCAAATGTAGTTACCTGATCATGACCTTGAGTAGTCATTCCATGATACCACCAATCATAGGCTACATCTTCCAAGTGTAGACTTGCAAATTGAACAACATCACTCTCCTTCATGGGGTTAAGTGTGAAGAAGGTTTGTAATTTTTGTAGCCATGTTCTAACTGAAATTTTATTTGTTCCATCAAAAGTAGGTCTTATAAACTTGCTTATTTTATTTTTGAGCTCTCTTCCACTTATGTCATGCTCCCTCCTGTACTCTTTCTTGGGCATCAAAGTGTTCATCATATCCACATATTCTCTAAAAGGAACCGAACTGCGGAAGTCATCATCTAAGCCATTTTAAGTAGCTCTTAATGCAATCAAGTTACCTGTAATCTCTTCCACGGGATTAAGGGTTGGATTTGGTACTGGTGGCTCATCTATAGGCAAGAAAATAGTTTTTGTTGATTTAGAGGGTGTGGGTTTTAGATTTCTTGGCTCCTCTGAAGTGCTCCCTCTCTCATTAATAGATGCAACTCCTTGCAATTTTTTCGTCAATATCCGCAAAGCCTCTCTAGTTTCGGCCAAACTATCCACTGTTTGCTTTTGAGTATCTTGGATGTCTTGGAAAAAATTCTTAGCCATCTCATCTTGATCAGCCATACTTTTTCCTTTCTTGGATTTTGTACTTTTACTTTTAACTAGAGGTTTGATAAAAAAAAATTTATTCTTTTCTCGCTGCAAATATCTCTTTTCTCTTTCACTCGGTTGCATGCAAACTTCTACAAACCCTCAGGCTGGCAAGATCATAGCTTTGATACCACTAAAATGTCTCTTTTTCTAATTTTATATGATATTTCAATCCTCTAATCAGATTTTCAAAATCAAACAACCAATATTACAAAGATCCACCAATTTCTCAATAAACCCAAAATCGGGTATGCCCAGAATAGTGCCAAAAACTTCACAACTTCACATATTATTAACAAATCTGAAAGTGGAAATTTTTACAGAAATTTCAGCAGCATAACAGCCTACAAAATTAAATTTCTAGATCTATATAACATTTACACAACAACTCCCAAACGGAGGACAAAAATAATGCTCATCGGGCTCCCGAAAATAGCACAAAATAGCCCAGAATCACCACAAAACACTAATAATCTATCACAGAAGTATAATCACGACCAAATATATATATTTAGCTCTATTTTAACATCTAAATATCTGAAATATAGTAGCAACCCAAACTGATATGAAATACTCAACCGGAAATACCAAACTCTTACAAAACACACTCGAAAAAACTCACAAATCTGCACTGTTCAGCACCAGGGAAAACTCTGCATGAGTTTGCACATGGAATGGCTTTAAAATCCCATCCTTAGCCTTCCTAAAAACCTGCAAACTCCCATCCTTGGGTCTCCTTCTCCACAGGTTTGGTAGCCTCTAAAGAACATCAAAGCAATGAGCAAAAAATCAAGTTCTGGAATGAGCCCAAAATGCCTTCAAATCTCTTAAAAGAGGGCATAACCCTAACTCACGTCCAAGAGGGGTTAATAAAATATAATTTAATAATCATTTTTATTTATTAGTCCATTGGTTTCTAAAGATTAGCCCCTTTTGCCGAAACTTCACCTTTTTGGAGCCTACCTGCCTTAGCAAAGTTTATTATTTTTAATTATTTAAAAACGGGACATGATAGCTAGAGCTTCTTGGGATGCTTTTTTATCATGATTAGGTGATGTTATTTATGGATGCATTTCCTCATATTGATGATTGGCACGTGATAGGTGATGTTATATGTTTGCAGGATCATCTTATGTTGTGTTCTTGTATGTTAGATTTCCTTATGATTATATTGTAGTATGTTTAGTAGTGACATCCCTATTACTATAGTACCAACAATCTTATCGATGACTTGGGATGTTATGCGTGGGGGATGGATAGGGTCCATGATGGTCTTATGATGCTATTGATGGTTGGGAGGAACTACACACTTAGTTAGTTGTGTTTTATGATGGATAGTTGTATTTCATGTTGGATGTTTATATCTTTTATGATGGATGGATGTATCATGTATGGTGGATGGTTTCATTTATTTTATTGTACTTGTATCATGGATTTGAGAGGATGTTGTATTTATATTTCTTCATATGTATATTCTTTTAGCCTTTCATACCTAATGACACGTACAATGGATGATTGAGCATTCCAAATTAATTTTTCAAGAGGCATTCGAAACAAATGTATATTATGGACTTTGGACTTTCCAAATATTATTTCATGTGGATGTGGTAGTTGTTAGACTTAGTATTAGATTAGATTTAAACATAATTCAACGTCATGGGATCCTTAAGAAATGTAACTTGTTGTGTATGCTTTAGTTGATTGTATGTTGTTGCTTCCGCTACTATGTGGTTGATGTGCATGTTATACTTTCTTACTTCAAAAAAAAATGTTGGCAAACTTGGTAAAACTTTAGGTCATTTCTTTTGGGTCCCTTGGCGGGGTGTTACATGTTTGAGAATCCAATGTTTTATGATAGGTCTAAACATATAGACATCGGATATTACTTCATCAGAGATTATATACAATGGGGGGCGGGGGGGGGGGGTTGTGTGGCTATAGTACATGCCTACAAGGGAGCAGGTAGCAGACATTCTAACTAAGACATTGGAGAAGGAAAAAAATATCTTCTTCAGAGAAAAGTTGGGTGTCATGCAGAACAACTTCCTCACTAAGAGGGAGTGTTAGTTTGGTTAGCTTGGATAACTATTCACCCGCATGTATCTTTATTAAATAATTGTTTAACCAACTAATTATTTAAAGTAAGGATAGTTATTTATTAAATAATTGGCCACTTTTAGAAGCAATTAGAAACTGATTTTGTTATTGGTTATTGGGTTGTTTTAATCTCAGTCATTGATTGAGAATCAATCTTATCTGTTGGTTTTCCAATAGGAGTAGTATAAAGGGGGGGTGAGGGGGGCATTTGGAGAAAAATTTAGAGAAGCATTTGTAGTGTTAGAAAATAAATATGCAGTGATAGAAAATAATCTTGCAGTGTTAGCAAGGGCATAGTGATAGTGTTGGGGATAGCAGTGGAGGAATATCGGCAAGAGAAAATGGGAGATTGTCAGAGTTATGCTAGTAAGAGGCGAGGAATTTTGTATCTCTTGATTTGTTGAAGTTGATATAATTTCTAATCTATAGAAATAGTTTTTCCCTTAGGGGTTTTTCTAGGGACGATTTGTCCAAAAATATTGTGTCATTATGTTGCTTATTTCTTTTTGTATTTTATTGGTGAAGTTGTAATTGTGTTATTTTTTGATATTAGTTGTGAATTTATTTTTTTCAATTTAATAATTGTTTAAGATAGAAGATTAATAATCAATGACTACAATAGTAATGTTCACATTTGTCCCTTTGTGTGTCTGTCCTTGCATCCCCTCTATATCTCCCCATTTTTCTATTGATCTATCTCTATTTCTCTATCTATTTGTATCACATATTCTCACTCTATATTTATTATTATGTATATCTTCCTTTGCCCCTCCATAACTATTTTTCTCAAAAAAATGTGAAGTAAAATAAACAATTTCAATCAATCAATAGATCCTAATATTTGTATTTTCAATTACGTATATACAGATTTGAGAAGCTAAGGGGATCTCTAGTATAACAATAATTCTTGTTTAATGATTCATAACACGAGGTCTAACTAAGAGAGCTTAGAAGTCCTTTAACATAATCAACTTTCCAAATTAGAAATGAGACATGAAAAAGTGCCCTCACCCACCATAAATTTCTCCATCTCCTCTGTGAAGAAGTTTGGAAATGCTTTATTGACTTTAACTTGACTTAAGAAGAGTGATGACTAGCATGAAACATTTCACTAGATTTAAAGACATGCATTGACAGAGTGGGTATAAATATGGCAACAATATAAATTGAAATTATAAAATACTTGATGAAAGCAATCCAAAATGTGCCACATATAATTCCTATATCTCTCTCCCTCATCTACCTATCTCTATTCCTCTCTCCATCATCAACTCTCTCTCTCTCTCACACACACACACACTCTCTCTCTCTCTCTCTCTCTCTCACACACACACACACACACACACACACACACACACACACACACACACACTCACTCACTCTCTCTCTCTCTCTCTCACACACACACACACATAAATACAAATATAACATGAGCCTATTTTGTAATTAGATGCGATTATATTTTTTATTCTAAGGTTTTGTTTCAGTCTTGTGTGGATCCTTATAAGTGGATTCATAGTTAATAAGAATCTACCACTTATACATTAATAATAATAATTATTATTATTTCACATTCCATGATGCTCAGATCATGTTTTTTTCTCAAATCATGTGTTTTTGGGTCTACACATGGTGATAGCATATGGGACTAGCCCAAACTCTTTGTAGAGAGGCACCTAATTGTATTACAGATGAGGCATACATACACTACCAGCCAATGAGATTTGAAATTGTGACCTCTCTTTCAAGAGCACAAGCTCTTCACCATTGCTACCTTTGTTCCACAAACAACATTCTTTTCTAAATGGTCTTCTAGTTCACCTCATTTATTGTACAAATGTATTTAAACAAATAGACCATCAATTTTTCTAATAGATTTCTCAAAGAAAACATTTCTAACAATATGTTTACATATAATACTATAATGATCAATCAAATAAACTCACCAAAAATGTATAAAAGGTCACTTAGAGAAAGCCTTAATATATTTGTTGCATATAAATGTGGAGTACATGAAATCAACTCCAATATTTTGAATTAGTATCTCAAAAGTTCCACGATTGTGATGGAGCAACTTGACTTAGGAGGCACTAAATCAATTTATATCATCATAATGACTTAGAATCCCCTTTGTCATCTCTTTACAAGTCCAACTCCTTCAAAAGGAACCTAGTTATAAGAATCTTATGTAAAGTCTACCCCTGCAAAACAAATGTCACCTTAGTAATCTCCATAAAATGCAAATATTTCAATGAGAGTCAAGGTCATTTGAATATTGACCGGTCAACATTTATTATTAATTATTATTAAATTTAAAAAGAATAAATGTACATATATGCACAATTCTAAAAGAAACCATAATTCAGTTACCAAAAATACCCAGATGTTCCAAATATGTTGACTAATCCAATAGAGGCTCCAAAACTTGTCAAAGAACATATGGGGTGAGAATATTGTAGGAGTTCTTTACCACCCTACCACAAAGTTGTTAAGCTTCCCTGATATACTTCCTAACATGAAAGATGCCTAGCCTGATAGCAAGGGACACTAACTAGGTAAAACCAAAAGAAGAGTAATGGAATCATGTAGTAACAAGAAATCATATTCTAAAACCATTTAGAACCCCTTGGGCATTCACAAAACCATAAATTAGGTTAGTATCTCATTTATCATGATCAGAAGCCTTATTTACAAGTCACATCATAACCATCATATATGCATGCAAAACATGTAAGACAAACATCATAAACAATTTAAGTTTAGAATTTTAAAATTAAATGTTTCCATATGCACTATCTGCATATAGGCATATAATTTCCACACACTTACTATAAACATGAGGATTTATGTAATTTAACAATAGGCATTCTTACATACGAGCCTACACATGAGAGTATGCATCATGACTCATTTGTTGGAATAAAAAGCACAATTTAATATCTATGTCATACACACAATTCATATCTTATTTGCCAAGAAAACAACTAGATTTTAACATCATTGATTTACAAGATGACATCTTTTTGATACAAGGTAAAATATAACAAATACAATATTCCACTAAACATACACTCCCTTCTGAAGGTGATCTTTAACCTTCTACTATAACACAATTCTTTTCTCACAGTAGAGTTAAATACAAACATTCAATTCTAGAATTTGCAATATAGTTGAAAATGGTCTACATCTAGAAGCAATTTATTTCAGTACGAACTAAAGCCATTCCAACTGTACTCATAAGAACTCATCCTTAAGTATTCATTATCTAACTAAATTATACACTAGTTCATGCACAATAATGATTAATTTGAAAGAAAAAATGTCTTCAATACATAGCCCGTTCAAATTGTTATTATTTCTTAATAACTCTGCAATAATCAATTTTTCCTTTCTCATATTTAAGGACATTTAATGACAAATTACTGATATACTTAGTCATCTCAATAGGCACATTTTGTATATACTTAGGAGTAGTAGTCCATGGAAATCTAGACATTTGATAGTCATTCATAGGGAAATAAGTAATGAGATCACTAGATTAGAACCACACTTTGGACTCCATATTAATTTTATGCCTTGCTTCTTAACTATTTACGGGGCTCAAATGTTCCATACAATAGGTCAGTTTAGCGAAAACTTGCCTTCTCAAAGAAAAATATTCTACAAACATTGGAAAGTACATGACTAGATGATGAGGTAGCACAAATTTTTGAGAGATTATATCAAAGTACCTAAATTGTGTGATAGTGAATCTCAATGATTAAATGGGGGGCTAACAAAACCATTTAAATCTCATTTCATTGATAATGCAATTGATTCTTAAACAAGACAAACATGGTTCAGACCATCACAACCTTTAGACCAATAATGACATGATATATGTATAAGATGGTCTCGCGACAATTATTTGTTTGGAGATTTCAATTTGGTTAAGATTTTATCAATGACTCATTTAACCCATTGGATCAACTATAGAGAATTTAACATCTAGTTTAGGGTTTGAACCAAACCACAATAAGGTAAAAATCTTGGTACATTAATCTACAATACGATTACTTAATATAACAAAGAGAATTTTAACAACTCAATTGGTGGAATCTATTTCTATTCAATATTCGTGAAGAGCAATACAAGCTGTGTAGGCAACACAAAAAGTATTCAAGTCCATTCTATAGGAAAGCTATCAACCATATAGAAGATTTTCATTTCCCAAGTACACAGTATACAATATTGCATTCAAACAAAGACATGAGTCAAAAGGTTGCACAGACTAAAAGAAGGAACCTAGTGAGTTGCAAATTTCTCCCTGTAGATCAAATTCCTTTGCCCCTTTCCCATTCTTTCCCCCATTACAGATCTTTTTCTTTCCACCATCACAAAGCCATAACTAAAAACTTAAAACTCCATTCCTAAATAATTTGTTATATGTTTAAAGAAAAATTCCTCAAAGGAAGATTAGTGGTGTGCATTATTAGCTTTGTAACTGGATACTTTTTTTTAACAATTTCCTTCAAACACTAATGTCAACTTAATCTTATTAAAGATGTTATTATTTTTTAAATTATAAAATAAAATTCATGTGGAAATAAGTTCTCTGATTTATTTGGTTTGAGGGAAGATGGGTTGTGACATCTTAGAAGGTGTTGATTTGTTCTAGGTTTCTTGGAGTGTAAGAACATTTTCAAGTATCCTTGCTCTTTAAGCCATTATAGGAAATGGTCAGTGGAAAATGCATGTAATATCAAACACCCCTGACACTCCTTTTTCCAACATAAATGACACCCTTAATATGAATGACTAACCATGAGTGGACATTTGGTCATGTGTTTGAAACTTCACAAATAATGTGTTTGAAAGTCACATAAATTCTTAAATATAAAAGAAAACAAATAGCATGTTCAAAATCTCATGTAGCTTTCTTCAATTTTAAAATAATAACACCAAAGCATTGATGCATCGTTGGTTTCAAACTAGGGATCAAGTAAAACTCATGTTGAAAAACTTTTCCTATAGATCTCTCGTCACTTCAAGGCATTTGCAATAGTTGTATATCAAAATTATAGAGAATGTCAATATGCTAACAATTTTATACTTTCAAAATGATCAAAGACTCAATCTAGTTCTTGCTCATGGATCCATTATAAGATTTAGGGTTTTTTGATATGAAATGGTCACCCAAGTAAGAAAAATAAATAAATATATTCAAATAAAATAATGGTAGACAAACTTGTGGTAAATATTTGATCTCATGTTTAACATGTCACTTTATAGAAAGGATACATGTGAAGGCTATCATTGATACAAGTGATACATTAAATTTCATTAAGCATAGTGGGTAAAAACTCTAGTGTTATAATGAATAGAGACAATGAGAAATGCACGTAAAGTAGGGGAAGTGACTTAGTTATCATTAGGGGTTATATGTATTATTAGTTGATCATACATGTACTAATAGTTGATCATTTTTTAGTGGATGATTGTTGGTGCAAGAACATAGTGGGGGTAATCTCCCAACTCACCTACCAAGATACACTAAAAAAAGAGAGAATAAGGAGATGGGGGGGTGGGTATAGAGAGAGGGTGGGGGGAGGATGAATGATAAATATCTAAAGAAGAGAGGGAGATATATAAAGCTAATGATAGACATAGAAAGTGATATAGAGAGAGAGGTAGAGAGGATGAGCTACGTAGGGACAGAGAGATAACAATATAGAGATAGAGATAGAGGGAGAAGTGGGAGAATAAATATGGAGGTCAAGATATTTAAAGGTATAGAAAGGAGGTGATGGAGAAAGATGGATGGTTAAAGAGAGGTGTATGTATCTACATGTGGAGGGGGCACATGAAGATAGAGATATATATGAATATAGAGTGAGAGGTTGGAAGAAAAATAAAGAAAGAGATAGAGATAGATCAAGAGGTAAAGATAGAAAGAGATCCAGGGAGATTGAAAAGGGAGACATAGAGAGGGAGATATAGAGAGGAAGAGGTAGAAAGATATAGATGGTTAGATATATTAATACAAAGATAAGGATACATAGAAAGGATAGAGAGATAGACAAACATAATAACAATAGATAGTTGACCTTTTATATAAATATGTGGAAAGGTGTCAAATTTTAATTATTTAATTTTAAAATTATAAATAAATTATCAAATTTTATATTTAAAAAATGAGATGATTATAAATAAACTAAAAATAAGGTACTCAAAAATATCAACTTTACAAGTTTATATTTATAATATATGTGTTTAGAGAATTAAATGGTTTTTTGGTGATATAAGGGTTCAATTTGTTGTCACAATTTAGATAAACTAACTTGCACATATTCAATGATTTTATTAGTCCCTATCTAGGAAACTAATGTTCTTGTTAGCTCCCTCACCCTGATGTGTAATAATTTTGATTTTCTAATTGGTCCCTGAGAATTTCCTTAGGAAATATTTGTATTTTTGTTAGTAAAAATTTATAAAATTTAACGTGGTGTTGATGCATATATGTATTAGGAATAATTTAAAAAAATCTCAACCAAGTTTTGAGACCGTCCTCTTTTGTTGGGCAAAAGACAACAACAAAAAACTAAAGAGCCACCAATGCACTCAAAGAATTAATAATCCACAAAACAATTGTCCATATAAAATTGATTCACCTAAGTTGAAGGACGCCTCACAGGTAAATAAATTTGTTCGCAAAAGTAAATGTAGGCTTTTCAAAATTTATTTCAAGGAAAAAAATGCATTATATTTCTTGAGAGGCAAATTTAATTTGATTGGGACTTCACATTTTTACTTATATTCCTAATGGGTGACTTAATTTCAAAGTTAACAAGAGTTGTTTTGTCCAGAGTAACATTTATAAAATTAATTAACATTTAACAATACAATAGACGATTATGTTTGAAACTTTTATATAATTAATTGAATTCAAAATATTTTTGTCATCTCATAGAAGTAAATGAATGTAATAAAACCTAAAACTTAGCAATTGAATCTAACAAAAGTTTACTTTTAAATGCATAGTCAAACTTTTCTATTTTTTATAACAATAAACTCAACCATTTTTTGATCATTCTAAGTATCTTCTTTCACTTGAACTAAATATATATTTATTAAAAATTATTTTTTCTATAATTTTTCTAAGGTTGATATCATCTTACAATGTGTTTAACTCTTTTGTCATAACAATCATAATCTCTTCTCCCACTTTTTCAAAACTAGGAAGTCAAGTGAAAGTAGTATGGTCTTGTACTATGCATTGAAGCATATATTTGCAATCACACTAAAATAAAAGCTCTAATTGCATCTTTCACAATACCAATTACCATTTCTATTATCCTTCACCTTCTTTTTGCATTGTCTGTCTTCAAATTTTAAGGGAAAAGTTGTATGATAAAAATTGTCCACCTTTATAAAAGATAAGGTAGCTTTTATCACAATCCAACAAGGTGTACTAGATCTACCAAGTCTCCCATCCTTAATTTGTGGCATAATTTTTAACAAGTTGAAGCAAGATTTTTCCTTTCTCCATCAAACCAAGATCTCAATTGATATGACTCTTGAAGATTTAGATTTATAAGAAGTTGGGTTTGATGATTCTTCCTATAGATATTCCTCCAAAATTACTAATTTTTCTAGCCTTTGTAGCAAGAATGGGAAATGTTTTTTACTCACATAGGTCTTGCAATTGTTGGTCTTCCTAATTGCAAAAACCACCCCACATTGTCAACTCCACTTTGAACCCTAACATGTCTTTCAATTAAAGAGTTTAAAAAATAAAATTGGTGGCATTATTTTTTAATACTACATTTAATGGATCAATTGACAAAATAAGGCCAATGATATCAACTATAGTGTTGATTTCCTGTTGAAAATAATTGATTAATTGTATATTATCTTTGATGTTACACAAAATGTCATATCTTTACTAGTCAGTGTCTATTGAGCTCACTCGGGTGATGAAGACAATTTCCTATGCTTGTTGAGCATTCTAGTATTTACCAAGTTCAAAAGACAGTGTTTACCGAGTTCACTCGGGCACCAAAGAGAAGTTCGCAGAAGTTTAGTGTTAACTGAGATCACTTAGTTAACAAAGGAAAGTTGGCATAGAACTAGTGTTAACCAAGCTCACTCAGTTACCAAAGGAGGTTTACAAAGTTGCAGTGTTAATCGAGTTTACTTGGTTAACACATAAAAACCATTTTAGAAGTTAGTGTCTACCGAGTTGGGTTGGCTAACAAAGGATTTTATTATTTTGGCATATTGATTTTAATGGATTTGTTTGTTGGTTTGAGCCGACTGAAGAGATGAAGAATTATTTTTATAAGTTGTATCCAAGTCGACTTGACAATTTATATGATATAAGTATAAGGTAAAGTTGAGGATTGAAGATGAGTGAGAATGTGTGGAAGATAAGAAGATGTTTAGAGGAAGTGAATTGGAAGGATAATAAAAATATCCTTGTTGGGCTACAAAGATTAATTTGATTAGGAAGGACCAAGTATTCAAGCTAGAACTGAGATCTAAAATCAGCAATTAGGTCATATCATTGTTACTCTCTAACCATTATATCAGTGAATCAAATTTCTTAACAGAGTTAGCCTAACAACTATTTGTAAATCCTCTAAAAATGTGTCATTTCTAGATTGAAGTGTCTAAAGACCTCTAACAATGCCACTCCTAACAAGGTGATTGAATCTTCTAACAGGGTCACACCTAATAAAGTGTTTTGTAACCTTTAACAGGGTTGGCTCTATAAGGAAATTTGCAATAAAGAATATAACCATTTCCACATAACCCATAATAGATGTGAAATAAATATGCAATTAAAATCCACATGCAAGAGAATAGACAACATACCCACAAAAATGTAACACAAGATATACACTGGGAAACCCTAATTGAGGGAAAAACCTAGCATCCAGAAGCATCTATCACCATGTATTATTCAACAAAAATACCATTGCAATACAACTATGGAAGCCTTCAAAGCCATAGCCACAACCAAACAATCAATGTGAATAAGCATGAATCCACACGTTCCATGCCATGCTTCCAACCTTCACAAATGCTCCCCTAGGCTAACATGTCAAGCCTTGTCCCACTCGACTTTTTCCCTTTTTCACTTTTGTCTTCACACACAACAACTACTCTTGTGGTTGCTTATATAGTAGCAAGTTTCACAAAACCACCAAGTGGTATTACATAAACCATTTGCTACCTAACCCATTGACCCCACATTTAATATTGGAAAAATATTAAATAATTACATGAAATATTATCACAATGTTATAATACAACTCATCAAGTATATCCTATGGGAATCTTTACATGTTGCACATCCATCTAGGTGCAACATTATATAATAAAATAAAATAAGACAATATACCAATATTATGCAATGTGTGCAACACACATTATCTCAATAGGCTCATAACAGGGCTCACTTTAGAAGAGTGAAAAACAATAACTAGTTGCAATCGGTGGTTTTTCCTAAATTGGGTTTTCACGTTAAATCTTCGTGTCACTTGTGTTCATGTTATTTCTTTTATGTGTATGAAACTAAGTTAATTAAGGTTAATTACACTTAATATCTTAAGGCATGCATGTTCAATATTTATTGAGTTACAGTTGATATTTCAGTGCTTGTCAAGCTACAACATATTGGTAGTGTTAATTGAGTGCCTATGTGTTAGCCAAGGTTTGACAGTAATTCAATTTCAGCAGTATTTGTGTTTGATTTGTATTGACATCTAAGGGATCCGGGATGAATTTTTTTAGTAACTAATTCACTCCTCCCCTCTTAGTTACTCCTCGTATATTTCCAACAATTGGTATCAGAGCTCTTGGTGCTTGCAAATAGGGTTTCAAGGACCTAAGATAAATATCAAGATGTCTTACAGAAGAGAGATTCCCAAGTTGAACAAAGATACCTTTGAGGCATGATAGGAACTCATTAAGCTACATCTAGCAACCATAAATAATTTAGGTCTAAATTTTTTGAATACATAGTATAAGGCTCCTATTGGAACTTTGACCATAGAGGAGATTTTTGAAAAGAAGAATCATAACATTATGATGATCGACATTGCATCTATTCTTAATTATGTTGAATTTGATGAGGTCAAAGGTTGTACTATTGATCATGAAATGTGGGTCAAGCTGAAAGACATCTATGGAGGTGATGATGATGTGAAAAGAGCCAAGGCAGAAAGCTTAAGAGGTCAGTTTGATCAGATGAAGATGAGAGAGGATGAAAACATTGCAAAATATAATGAAAGAATTAAAGCTAGTATCAGTGCAATTAGAGCCTCTGGAGGAAAGATTGATGATGTCACAATGGTCAGCAAGGTACTCAAAACTCGTCTTCCTATCTATGCAATTAGAGTATTAGGTATTAAGGAAATGAGATGTGATCCCAAGAATGATATATCTTTGGATGCACTAGTGGGAAGGTTGACAACTTTTGAATTGGACAACTATGACAAATATGTTCCTAACTCCAAAAGCATTGATTTTGCATTTGAAGCTAAGCTTTTGCTCAAAAAGAAAGGTAGAAAATCTAAAGGCAAATAATCTAAAAGTGAAGAAGAAGATAGCTCTGACAATGATTTTAAAGTCATTGAAGCCCTACTTGCAAGAAGATATCCCAAAGGCAAAGGAAAGTACAAAGATAAAATTCCTCTAATCTATTTTTCTTGTAAAAAGTTAGTCACATTGTTGCAAGGTGTCCAAACAAAGAAGGCAAAGAAGAAAATAAAAGCAACAAGTACAAAGGCTAGAAGGATTTCAAAAACTACAAGGACTACAAGGATAAAGGTAAGAAGTCTTGTTTTATGGCTAAAGATTATGATAGTAGCGATGATGATGAAATGGTTTATATTGCTGTAAATGATGAATCTTATGATAAAGATGATAAGATGACACTTATTTATCATGTTAGCAAAAATGATACATGGATTATTGATAGTAGTTATTCTCATGATATGACTAGTGATAAAACAAAGTTTGAACATATAGAACACAATGATGGTGGGAATGTAAGATTTGGAAATAATGGACCATGTTGAATAAAGGGTAAATGTTTTATTTTACTAACCAATGAACTTACATGTGATAATGCTTATTGGGTTGAAGAACTAAAGCATAATATACCGAGTGTGGTACAGATGAATAACATTGGATTCAAGGTAGAATCCATGAATGGGAAGGCCAATATGCTAGATGGAAAAAGAAATATAGTTGGGTCTAGTAATCAAACAAAAGGTAACTTATTCTACCTACATCTAAGTGAAAGTTCATGTTTCATTCCTCAACTAGAAGAAAGTTGGTTATGGAATAAAAAGATTGTGTCATGTGAACTTTGATAACCTGATCAAGATAAGAAAAAACAAAAGAGTGAGAGGTATGCCTAGTTTGAGGAAACTTGACATGGACATGCACAAGAGATGTTAAATTAGTAAGATGGGCAAGACAAGTTTCAAAAGCAAGAACTATCATTTTGAAGAAGTCTTGGAGTTGGTTCATAGAGACCTTGCTGGACCTATTGGCATAGAGAGCTATAGTGTACATAAATATTTCATTTTATTTGTTGATGATTATTCTAGGATGATGACAGTAATGTATCTGAAAGATAAGTCTAAAACTTTTCAAAAGTTCAAGTGGTATCTGGCTAGAGTTGAGAAAGAAATAGGAAAGAACTAAAGTGTTTGAGGTCAGATAGAGGAGGAGAATTCATCTCAAATTAATTCAATTAATTTTGCACTAAAAAAAGGAATCAAAAGGCAAGTTTTTGCACCTAGCACACCTTAAAAAAATGGTATAGCAGAAAGAAGGAACATATCTATCATGGATTATGCAAGAACCTTGATGATAGAAAAGAATGTTGCAATCAAATACTAGAAGGAAGCAATCAGTACAATAGTTCATACCTTAAATAGAGTATAGTTGAAGAAAGACTCAAATTAGACTCCTTATGAACTATGGTATGGCTATAAACCTAATGTAAGTTACTTAAAAGTATTTGGTAGAAAATGTTATATCTTGAAGGAGACTAGGAAAGGCAAATCTAATGTCAAAAGTGATGAAGACATATTCCTGGGATACTCAATAGAAGTAAAGCATACAAATGTTTGAATCTATACTCATAAGATCATAGAAAGTGCACATGTGAAAATTGACAAGTTTGCAGAAAAGAGTGAAGAAGAGAGCATCAAAGAAGCTGAAGACTACAAAAAGTTTATTTAATTTGAACTTGATGCCTAATCCAATTGGAAGTCAATAGAATTCATCTCTCAAGTCCCCAAAATCTCCAGAAGCACCTGAGTTGTAGCTAGTGCAACCCAAGTCATAGTTTGAAGAAATTGAGTCATAGTCAGAAGCTACCGAGTTGTAGCCAGTGCAACCCAAGTCATAAGTAGTGGGATTCGAGCATGATGCAGAAGATCATGGCGAGGCAAGTGAAACAAGCTCTAAATCCAAAGTACCTATACTTGCAAGATATGTCAAAAGGCACCATGCACGTAAGGAAATTATTGGAGGCAAGTCAAAAGGTACAATGACAAGGAACAAATTGAAAGGTACATGTTTGCTTACTAAATTTGAACCTAGAATTGTTAAAGATGCTTTGTATAATGAAAGTTGGATTGAAGAAATGAATAAAGAGATAGAAAAAATAGAAAGGAATAAGACTTGTACTATTGTTCCTAGACCCAATGATAAGAATGTAATTGGAACAAAGTGGGTGTTTAGAAATAAGTTGAATGAAGATGGAGAAGTTTAAAGAAATAAAGTAAGGTTAGTATGCAAAGGTTATTTTCAAGAGGAAGGTATTGATTATGGTGAAAATTTTGCTCCTATTGCAAGATTAGAAGGTGTTAGGACTCTACTTTCTTATGTTGTACATAAAGGATTTAAAGTGTATCAGATGGATGTGAAATGTACATTCTTGAATGGAATTCTAGAAGAAGAAGTCTACATAGAGCAACCTGAAGGTTTTATATATCCTAGCAAAAGGGATATGGTTTGTAAATTGCACAAAGCATTACATGGTCTCGAACAAGCTCCCAAAGCTTGGGATATAATTATTTGATGAAGATTGGTTTCAAAGGACAAATGACAATAACAACCTATACATCAAAGAAGGACTAGGTAAGAAGATTGTGTTGGCAGAAATCTTTGTGGATGATACATTATTTACTGGAAATGATTATTTGTGTAGATCTTTTTCAGAGGAAATGAGTAAGGATTTTGAGATGTCAATGTTGGAAAAATCAAATTCTTTGTTGGCTTGCAAATTCAACAAAAGAAAGATCGTATCTACATTACTCAATCTAAGTATATCAAGGAGATATTGAAGAAGTTTGGAATAGAGGATTCAAGACCAATTGAAACACCTATATCTACTAGACATAAGCTTTCCAAAATGATGATTCTAAGGAGGTAGATTAGACCACATATAGATCCGTGATTGGAAAACTTTAGTATGTAGTACATACTAGCCTGATATTGCTCTTATAGTTGGTATGGTGGCAAGATTTTTAGCTAATTGTAAAGAAAATCATATGATGGAAATAAAGAGAATCACAAGGTATCTTAAGGGTATTGAAGATTATGGATTATGGTACAAGAAAGGAGGAAACTTAGATTTGAAAGCCTTCATTGATGTAGATTGGGCAAGAAGTATTGGTGACAGAAAGAGCACTAGTGGTGAAGCATTCTTTCTTGGTAAGAGACTAGTGTCTTGGACAAGTAAAAAGTAAAATTGCATCTCTCAATCTATAGCAGAGGCAAAATATGTTGCAACAACATTCAATTATTCCAATATTGTTTGGTTGAAAGATTTGTTGGCACGTATGAAGGTAGAAATCAAGTATCCAATGGTTATCTTCTGTTATAACACTAGTGCAATTAATTTATCAAAGAATCTTGTGATGCATTCTAAGACTAAACACATCACAATAAAATAACATTTTCTGAGAGAATTGGTGCAATACAAAGAGGTGAGATTGGAATATTCATTATAAAATTATACTCCCCTAGATTCATAAATCATCAATAAAATAATTATCAAATTATACTCCCCCAAATTCATAAATTAAACATTATAACAATTTAATCATAATCTAGAATCATTAAAGATGAGATACCTACCTTAGTTTTTAAGTTAGAGTGTTACTCAACTACTGTATGTTGTCTTGACACTTGGTCAGTTCCATTTTTCTCTCTCCTCACTTGGCTATTTTTAGCTTTTCTTTATTTTGTTTGTTGTTTGTTTCCCTCTAACTATCTCGTATAGTTGTAGATTCTCTGTCTTCTTCTACTCTTTTTGAAGCTCTCTTCTTTCTTCAAAATTTAGCTATGTGATGGATATTGTATGTTTGTAAGTATTAATACTTTCGAACATAACAATGTCCCCTTGTACCACTATTTCTTTCTCTTTTCTTCTCTGGTTTTGTCCCCCTTTTTCTCTTCTCCTTTATGTTTTGTTGTTTTTCTAGTTTTTGCACCTTGTTCAATGTTGTTTTTTTTTTTTCCTTCAAAATCTTCATGGACTTCCTCTATTATTCAAGTAATTTATTTTATGATTTCTCTCATTTCTCATGTAGTACTTAACCTTATAACCTATTAGATATTATTACAACTTTCAAAGCTATTTATATTAACCATACTTCATTAGCGATAAGTTTTTAATGCGCAAAACAATAATTTCATCACTTATAAAAGAAAACAACCTAGTTATTTAAAATAATATTTGAATATGTTTAGAACCTACATTAATAGCTTTTTTATTTTGTAAAGATGGGCTATCATTTCACTAAATGGGATTATAAACTAAGAACTAAAAAATATTTTATCATTTAAGCTATATCATTTTTATCATTTTCTCAAGACTTGTCTAGACCTTTTATATAGATCATCCTCTAGCATTTTTATTTTCTAGAGTTCTTCTTTCTTTTCTTAATGTTGTTTGTTTGTATCTCAACTTCCTTTGTGTTTGTGTCTAAATACTACGAAGACTTCATTAGCATTGTTTCATTCTTCAGAAGTCAGGATGATGACCTTTAGGGGGATATTAAGCTTGAAAGATGGAATACAATGTTATGCGAGGTGGATGACATGACTAGGTATGCAATTATCATGGCTCTAGAAAAAAGGCATTTTAATTATGAAAGAACCTAGAGAAATAATAGATCTATAATAAGATCTTTTATAGATTTGCTTGGGAAGATACTTGGTTGGAAGGTGTAATGCTCTGCTTGGGAACCCAAAAGAAATAAACCTAATATGTTACAAAGCTCACTAAACTAATTTTTTAAAGTTTAAACAACATTAAGTAATAATGTGGAAGCAATATACACATACACAAAAATCACACATATACAATTACAATACAGATTTCATTCCTCAAGGGTTCCTTCATGTTGAGTCACATTTAAGAAGTTTTATTAATAAGTTTAAGTCTCAAGTACAATGTCCATAATCATAAAATGAATAAACAAATACATAATTTCATAAGAAAATAAATAAATAAAATTGATATGATAAAGAGCATCAGATAACAACATCCACTTCACATGTTACATGGTATGCAATAATAAACACAAGTACATCAAAATACAATACTTCATCATGCAAGACCTCAAAATATAAAATACATGATACATATATACATCAACTGAATAAAAATCTCTAAGATAAGAACAAGAATGATAATGGTATAACTGCATCAATGAGCATCCAACATTTGTCAGTTTGAGGGGAACCCAAATGGTAAGAAGTCACTACCTCCTCACTGTGTGTTAACCTAATTAGGCTCCCACTTTGACTATGTAGAAAATATAATGTATGATCCACATACGGATATCAAATCACAAAATCATATCCTAGGCAAGGAATCCTAATAGCTCAATCTACCTCAAGGGTAAAAAAAAACTATTCATAAAGAAAAGATACCCAAAGTCAAAAATGAAAATCAACCAACACTAGCATCTCATACAAATATCTACAACCAAGTACAAATTGAGTATCAAAACAAAATATATACAACTACTGAAAGAAAACCAATTTTCTATTCAAATATTGATAACCAACAAATGAATAACTATCACCAATAAGAGTATATCACCAATAAATAACTCCAAAAATAAATACACCACCCGAGGTAAATATAAAAACCACGAAGGAGACTCAAGATAGATATTAGGGAGTGTCATCACATGGTAAAGATACTTGAGTTACCTTGGAATGGTTTTTCACTAGATCCTAGACCCTCAAGTATTGAGCTACCTCAGAATGGTCACTCTGGAACTTGGACCCTCAACATGACCCATGCGGAGCCAGAATACCCTCTTATAAAGTGATGCAGGGAGGAACAAGGATTCAATTACAACATGTGGAATAAATTCAACTTAAACCATTAAACTCTCCTTGTTATGAGATGCACATATAAGCTATACACAACTTAATGAAACCACAAATATCACAAGGCTAGATGCACCATATTTGTAGGTGTAATTTTTTCACTTCACATATAAAAGAAACCACAACATGCTCGACTGTGAGGCCTTCTAGGTTGCGACCTTATACAAAAAAAGGATTAGACAATCGCAGAGCCTTAGCTCACATCTTCTATCTTCTATCTTCTAATCTTTCTCCCTATTTTCCTACATCTACCCAAGCTTCTTTTATAGCTAGCTAAGCCACAAGTCGACTAGTCAAGCATTTTTTTACAATATAGGTCCATACTTGGAAGAGTAAACCAAAATCCCCACAAAGGTTAATATGAAATCATGCACACTTAAATGTAGGTCCACATGTGTGCTAGGAGTCAGCTCCTAACTACCCAAGATGTCACATAATCAAAGGAAACCATGCCAATTGGAACAACATGCTTCATTAGATGAAAACAACAAGAAAACATGGGCCACAAACAATGACATAAAACTCAAAGTAGAAGAAACATAAGAACTTGCATGCTTAGGACAAGGATGTATGATAGGTCCTTGACATGATGAAAACTACACACAATATGAAAACAAAAGCAACAAAAACTACTTCATGAAAATCAGACTTTCAGACTAGTACAAAAACCAAGAAATATTTTTGGTTGATACAAGATTGCTCAAAGACTCAAGATGCTCCTACATCATTAAGACGAGGAATACTAGTCATACCTCTTACTAGGTATCTTCCCATTCTCATCCTTATCCTATACAAGTACTTAAGGCATGAGTGAGACAATATCTCTAACTTATCTTTTTAATGTGAATCTAAATATTTAATTACTATGTTATCACTTATTACACAACTTATAATGAGTTACACTAGTAGCCACTTTAGGGCTTGATCCCCATTGCAAGCCACTCCCATGGAAATGCACCTATATAATATTCTCAAAGCTCATAAACTACAATTGTGTTCTAGTCCACAAAAAGAATAATAATGATTGAATTCGGTTCCATAATAGGCAACCCAAAAATAACAATTGGTTCTCAAAACCCAAGCCTAAAAAGATTCTCATCAAATAAATCTCATAAAAATAAGTCTTAATTTTAAATCATAAAATACACAATGACATCGAGTCAAATAACCATCATAAAAGAAATCTCAAAAGATGCCTCTGGTGCACATCTTAGTTTGGCTAGCTAAATAGTTCACGTAAAAGTCATAATGGACAAAATTTCACATTAAAATTTTATAAAACCATCACAAAACAAACACCAAAAAACCTCAAGCAAATACACATACACAAATACAAGATTCCATCATTTGATTTGGATTAGATTGTTACAAAATTTAGTTTTACATTAAAATCAAGTTACGTTATGAAGCTGAGTTTAATTATATAGAGTATATAAGTATAGATAAATTCAGTGTATTAATTACTTAATAAGTTCAAAATTAATTAATATTTTTTAAATCAATAATATTTAATAATAAATAAAAATAATTTCAAAATTCATAGTAATAAGTTTTTATGTATTTTCTCTATGTAAATCAATCAGTAATATAACATTATACAGATCTGTAACCTATATCAATGGAAAGGTAAAATAATCCCACACATTTATCATTATTACTAGTCCCAAAGAAAAGGTTATTTAAATGGTGAAAAAAGTAAATCTTCCTAGAAGCCCTATTCAGGTTGGAAGGTTACGAGATTAGAAAAAAGAGCATTATTTTTATTTGAACCGTTGGATCTTCACGAAAATGAAGAAAAATATTCATAATAGACTTGTTTAAATTCACTAAGAAGCGATTTTCCTAATTATATATCTTTAAAAAGTTAAAGGTGATTGTGTTGGAAGGATGTAATGGGAAACACAATACTGGGGGGGTGGGGGGGGGGGGGGGAGAGGAGGTGAATTAGGATCTTAAACTTTTATTGCAATTTTTTAAATACTAATTTCACACCTAATTCATCTTATATCTATCATTAAAACTGCAATGCTGAAATATAAATTAAAACATCATATCCATGAAAAGTTTCAACACATAACACAAATGATTTGGTTACCTAGAAACACATCAATGTGGAGCTAAAACTAAGGTGGGGATGAAATCCACAAATATTCACTATTGCAATAATAAAGTTAATCTATTTTGGTTACAATGTTGATCATAATAAATGATCTACCATGTGAGGGGTCTACCCTGTTAAAAGCTTTAAGATTGTTAGATCTTACCCTGTTAAAAGATTTTACACTTGCAATCAAGTAACAACTATGTTAGGAGATTCATATAGATCTGTTAGGATCACTCAATTAGGAGATTTTCCCTTAGTTAATCTGTTAAAATAGATTCAGCACCTGACCCTCGGTTTGCTCTGAAAGCTGATTTTGGATCTCCTCTTATCAATGTCTCAATTTGATATCTTTGTTCTGTCCTTCACTACGTAGATTTCTCTATTTGATCTCCTTTCAGACTTTTCCTTTCTTTCTCTGTTCTATCCTTGTTCACTCCTTCACTTGTGCATTCACCCATTGATTACTGATTGCCTGTTCCACACACTTCATATGATCATCTCATTCTTCATTACGATCCTTGTAATGCCCCACCAAGGGATCCAAAAGAACTAACCAAAAATTTTACAAAGTTTGTCAAACATTAAAAAAGAAGAAGAATAACATGTACAACAATCATAAAGTAGCAGAAGCAATAACATACAATCATATATAAGCAAACATAACATATTACATTCCTTAAGGATCCGAAGACATTGAGTCACATTTAAATTTAAATAATACTATGTCCAATAAATTACAAATCCACATAAAAGAATAACTATAAGTCCAAGTCCATTTAAATAATATATATTTGTTCTGAATGCCACTTGGCAATAAATTTATAATGCATAATTATCCACTATACATGTCACACGGTATGAAAGGTTGAAAGAATATACATTTATAAAATATATTACATCATCCCCTTTGGATCCAGGAAAAAAAGTACAATACAATAAGTAAAATCATTCACCATATAGATATAACCATCCATCATAATACAAAAAGATAAAATGAAAGGAAATGCAAAAAAAAGGAACTCCAACCATGATATCTACGGATGGATCTCAATGGTAAAACTAAAAAGCACTACCACCTAACCTCATGGTAACCCAAAAAGGTCCATTCCCACCGCGCTGAGGAGATAGTCTCAAGTCCCACACAAGATAACAATCCCAAAAAATCAAAAGTAATATCTAGGTCAAGGAAAACCCTAAAGGTAATCTAACTCAAAGGTTCCAAGATAAATCGACATCTAAACCCAGAGGCAAACAAGACACGTAGGAAATCTATACAGCTAGTGGGTAAGTGTCATCACACGAACCAACTCTAGGGTTATCCGGCTAGTCCTTTAATCCTCTCGCCCCTAGTGACTCTATGTAGCACTAGTATCCTTTTGTATTGATAAGGCATACTAACGATGCATGGTCACAACCAAGCATCCTCTCTACTCCCATCCTAGTCTGTACTAGCACTCGAGACATGGGCAAGAAAAGACAGACTCTTATTAGGTTCATTTTACTCTCATTTAGTGTAGTATTTTCACTTATTAAATAACTCAAAATGGGTTACCCTAGCAACCACTTTGGGCTCTGGCCTCCATTGCAAGCCACTTCTCGACATTACATATAGATAACCAACCCTAAGCTCATAAAAGTACAAATCAAAGAATCATAGTTTTCACCTCAGTCCCATACAAGTGAATGGAAAGCATCAAAAGATAATTCATAATAACACCTCAGTCCTTTATAAGCAACTGGAAAGCATCCATAAATAACTTATCGAAGACTCAAAGGTTAAGTCAAATGTGTAATACCATTCATCTCATTATCACTCAAGAACATTGAAAGCAATAACGAACAATAGATCCAAACTCATCATAAAGCATACCGAAAACGTTACCATGGTTGAGTTTAAAAGATCAAGATCAAGCATCATCATGACATCACAAACACAAAACTCCTGAGCCTCTGGTAAACATCCTAAGTCTGGTCAACGCTCTAGTCAACCCAAACCTAAAACATAAGATAACATACAGTTAACAGTGTAGTTTCATAGTTTAGTTTGATTTTGAAAACACACAGTCTAAGTTAACAGTAAGGTTTAAGTTTTTGTTTCAATGTAATTTTTCGAATATATGGGGTTTACATTTTACCCTTACAATTTAACCCATTTCCCGTATTTGAACAAAAAGCACAATTGCCCTTATCTGATTACAATTAAATATTCTAAAATAATAAAGATAATTATTTATTAAATTATTAAAATAATAATTATTGATTGTTTAATAAATAAATTATAATTTTATTAAAAATCAAAATCATTAATAATAATAAAATAAATTAAAAAAATTATTAGATAATATATATTATTAATTAAACTTAATTTAATTTAATTAATTAATAATTATTAAAAACAAAATTATATTAAGAATATATTAATCATTAATTAATTAATAATTAAAAAATTTTATTAATAAAATTATTAATAATTAATAATTAAATTTAATAAAACATTATTTAAAAAACAAAAAAAAAACAAATGCATATGAGAATGCATTTAAGGCTTGCCAACTAGCCATTAAGGACTGTTGTACAACCGTAGATGGACTGCTCCCGCAGGCAGCAGTAACATTACTGCTGCTGTGTGCAATAGTACTTTTGTGCACGCAGACTCTTAAAAAGGCCGCGAGGAGTAAAGGGAGGTGGGGATTTGGTGGCCTTGCCTCCCAAAATTTTTAAATTTTTTTAATATAATTTTTTCATAAATCAATTTCAAAACAACCCCTCCCAAATCATGTTTTTTAATATATATATTTTAATAAACATTGTGAATTTAGTCTGATAGGGAAACCTAGATTAATAGGTCAAATTTTCAATCTAAAATTGATTTCTTTTCAAAACTAATTTTGATTAAATAACGACTATTTAATTCAAAGACGAGGGTTTCCTACTTTTCTACCCTCATATATAGAAGGATTCGATATGAATAACAATAATTCACAATGAAAGATTGAAAGATTCATCACAAAAAAAATTGGAAACACAGATTTACAAACATGATGTAGACAAGAATATTAAATTATATAATTCATTGGGTGAACAAAACACGAGGCTCTACCTAGTTCTGATGGTAATACACAATCACCCAAAGATTGTGAGAGAATTCTCTTCTCTCAAAACCTTCTCTCTAAAAAATTCCTTCTCCAAAAATCCTGGTCCCTATGAAAAGAACTCTCAATCTCTGATATGGAGTTCTTCTCTAAAATCAAGACACTGATTGTGCGATCACGCGAGGGAACTCATTGATCACAATCTTTTTATCTTTTTATATTTTTTGGATAATCATGCACACTTTTTGCAAATTAAAATATCTTTAATAAATTTATTTGTTTTCTCTTTTTTAATTAATTTATTATATTTTAATTTCATACATAAGCTTTATGCAATTAAACTTTATTGAATAATTGCTTTCTCTCTCTTATTAATTTTCAAAGTATTTTTTGATAAAATATTTGTTAACTTAACTAATAATAATATTTAGCATTTATTTAAAAATGATCTTCTAAATATATTATTATTAAATTAAATAAATATTATTAAGCTCTAGAATTAGAACTATAATTTTCTCTTTGAATTTAACTCTTTTTATTCAATTAATTTCCCAACTAATTAAATATAATTAAATATTGAAATTATCTTAATAATTTATATTAAATTAAATCATTAATTAATCTTTTAATTTGACTTAATTAATAGAAAAAATACCAAAGACCTACAAAATGAAATATGAAAACCCATCATAAAATACCACATACAAAATCAAACTCAAGGGTTATAATCATGAATTTACGTCATATGACAAATTTGGAAGGGTAATCATCTTAGATACTTGTCCTAATTTTTTCTAGGACAATTGGTTTAAAGGTTAGGATTTGGACTCAAGAATTTATCTCCCCTCTCTTACCATTGAGATATTGCGATAGGGTATGCTCATCTTGGCAATTCAGGGAAGTCAATACCTAGTACTTGCAATCTACATAAAATCCATGCATGCACACACACATATATTCTAAACTAAACAAGCAATGGCATGAAGTGGGGCATTGTGTAGATCCCGACTAGTAGGTGACTACGAATCCCTTCCTTAACCATATTAAAAATGTCATACATGAAGAAAACATACATGCACACCATACACATGTAGTATGGGATAAGTATCCATAGAAAAAAATGTATAAATAACCCATCTAACTAACATCATTAAATAACAATTCAATATTAGAAATATGGCGAGTGTGAGCAGCAGCAAGGGAGGGATTCAAAATTTGAATTTAGAGAAGGGTGAGATTCCTCTGGACTGTCAAAATTGGAACCCTGGTTTGGAGCATGAGCCATAGAAGGGGGATAGTCAGGGTTCTTGTATAGCAGATCAGTCAGAGAATGTTGATGGGGACCCAAATGCTCCCTCTAAGGAAGTGGTCAAGATTCCTTCGCTTCCCAAAGTGGGTCAGTCAACCAAATGGTCATCTCTTTTTGGGATCAAGCCCTTAAGTAAGTCATCTTTCCCACTTGTTAAGGTTCTCCCTAAGATGGAGAAAGGTACTTGTACCATTGCCATCCTGGATGAAATCGTGGATCATAACATTTGATCCATGGCTTCTACCTTGATTGGTAAATTTTTGGGGCCTAGACCAAATATAGATGATGTGAGGACTTTTATTAAGAAGAAATGGGCTCTTAAAGGCCAAGTTTTGGTCACGGCCATGGCAAAGGGTTTTTTGTCGTTTGAATTTGCTTGCATGGAAGACCTTTCTAACAATCTCTATGAAGGTCAGTGGGCTATCGATCATTCCACTTTGGTCCTCCAGAAGTGGTCATCTAAGTGGAACCTGAGTGACTCATTCTTTATTCAAGACCCTATGTGGGTTAGACTGCCCGAACTGCCATTATAATTTTAGAGTGAAGATGTTTTTGTGGGGCTAGCTAGATTTTTTGGAGAAATTTTGTCTATAGATCCAATCATAGCCTCTAAAAGATGTCTCAACTATGCTCGCATCTGCATAGGAGTTACAAAAGGCACAAACATGCTAGAACATGTGGCTTTTCACTCCAAACTTAGAGTGCATGTTCAAAAAATAATCTATGAAACTATGCCTTTTGCTTGTTTCCTTTGTCTGAAGGTTGGTCACAAGGCAAATCATAGCCCAAAGGTAGTGAAGCAGAAAAGTAAGGCTACTGCCACCTCTACCAAAGAAAAGAATAAATCCAAGTCCATTGGTACTTTTGTCAAGGGAAAGAAGAAATTGATCTAGAAATGCAAACCTGCTAAGCAACCTAAGAACTAGGATGGTAGGGAGGCTAAGAAGAATTCTATCAGGCAGGATGGAGTTCAAGGTGACAAAAGTGGTAATGGTATTACCCTCTCTGACTCGGAAAAGCTAGTTGGAGTCCAAAGCAGTGATATAGTGCCAAAGGAGCCTGTAGTGGAGGGCCCAATTGTTGATGCTATAGACGTGGTAGGAGACAATGTGCTGATTGAGAAAGAGCAGAATGTAGTAAGGCAAGAGACCCCCCAGTTGAATATTACAAGGGTCTCTGACTTAGAACCCTTGAATAGTGGTGTTGCTAATCTCCCGAGGGCAGAGGACCACATCATCGGTGATGGGTCTAGTCAGGTGGGTAGTCTTGTTGCTCCTATGACGAATATGCCAGCATCCAAAGGTCTGGGGACAAAGATCTTAGAGCTTATTAACAATTCTTCTCTAGACCAAATCTCACAATAGGAAGATTGGATTGATAGTTGCTCTCAAGAAAGTAAAAATGGCTAGAGTTTGGTTTAAAAAAAGAAGAATAATCATGACCACCCTCCTTTGTCACCAGCAACAACTAGAAGCAGGGTTAAGGTTGATGTTAGGGGTAAACCTAAGACTCTAGGAAGGAAAAATCCAAATCAGTTATTGCAAGAAGAGACCAGAAAAAACTTGGCAAATGGGAACCAGAGAACCATCAAGGAATACTCTGGAAGTAAGAAATTAATATCATATCTTGGAATATTAAGGGCTTAAATGGGGCTCACAAATAAGAGTAAGTTAGGTATATGATCAGAGATCAAACACTGGATTTTTTATTGATTCAAGAAACTAAAATGAGAAAAGATGTGGTAGGCAAGCTCTCTTTCAACAAAAGCATGAGTAGCGAGGCCACAGACTCAGAGGGAGCTGCAGGAGGGGTGTTCATTCTCTATAACAACAAGGCTTATCAGATATCAATTTTATATAATGCAGGTAATGCTCTCCTATGCAAGGTGTCCCATATTCATAGTGATGACTCTTGGTTTATCTTAAATCTTTATGCCCCTAATTCTAAAAGGGAGAGAAAGGTCTTCTGGGCTAAGATCCTAGAGGTTATTAGCATTAATAACATAAACAAAGGGATTATAATGGGGGATTTCAATTCCCCCCTCTTTGATGATGATAAATGTGGAGGGCTTGCCCTAGATCAGGAAAGTAAGTTAGACCTTTCAAATTTCATTAACAGTTTGGCTTTTATGGATGTTGATCTCCTCGGGGTAGATTCACTTGGTCTAATAGGAGAGTTGGGGGGGGGGGATGCATTCAAGTTCGTCTTGACAGAGCCCTCATTTCCCTTGTTTGGTTGCAAACCCACTCCTACAGACTCTCCCTTCTCCCAAGAGTGGGATCAGACCACTCCCCCATATCACTCTCTGTTTGCCCTTTAATGATTAAAAGGAATTTCCCTTTTTGGTTCAAGAAAATGTGGATTTCCCACCTGGCTTTGGAAACCAAGATCTCTTGATGGTGGAACATTGAAGTGGAAGGTACTTAATGTTTAGGGTAGCCCAAAAATTGAAGAATGTGAAAAGGAACATTAAAGTCTGGAACAAAACAAACTTTGGCCATATTTTTCAGGAAAAGGATGAAAAGACTAATTAGCTCCGTATAGTTCAGGAAGAGATTTAGCAAGATGGATATAATGACCAAAATTGGCTGGAGGAAAGGTCTATTCTCTTTGACCTCCACAACATCATCTTCAGGAAAGAACATTTTTGGAAACAAAGATCAAGAGTTAATTGGCTTAAAGAAGGGGACTAGAATACCAGGTTTTTCCATTTATCCATCCTCCAACATCAGGCCAATAATAAGATTTCTAGCATCAAGAAAAGATAATCTTTGTTATCTAAGGATGATGAGATAGTGAATGAAGCTGTGCAAATTTTCTCTTCTCTTCTCACTAAGGATCCTTCTCTCTTGGAGCCTGATCAAGAGAAATTTTTATCTGATGTTCCTTCACTGCTACAAGCCCACCACAACTCTATGTTGAAAGCTATCCCATCCCTGGAGGAAATTTTTAAAGCTCTCAATTCCCTTCTAGGTGATAAGGCCCCTAGCTTGGATGGTTTCCTGACTTTCTTTTTCCAGGTCTATTGGGAGGTGGTCAAAGGGAACATTGTGAAGGTTGTGCAAGAATTCTTTGGGGCCAGAAACCTTTTGAAAGAACTCAATGCCTCTTTTCTGGTTCTCATACTAAAAATTTCAGGGGAAGATTCAATGGATAAGTTTAAACCCATCAGTCTTTGCAACTCTTTCTACAAAATCATATCCAAAGTCCTAACCACTAGGCTCCTTAGTGTTCTTCACCTGATTATCTCATCTCATCAAACTAGTTTTGTCCCAGGTAGACAGATTCTAGATTCTATTATCACAGTGCATGAAGTGATTCACTCTCTTGAAGTTGGCAAGAAGGAAGGTTTCCTGCTCAAGCTAGATATGTCCAAAGCTTATGATAGGGTGGATTGGAACTTCTTGATGGTTGTTCTCTGGGCCTTTGGTTTTGATCCCCAGGTTTGTAAACTTATACATCAACTTGTTTCTTCCCCTTGTTTGTTTGTTCTGGTTAATGGTTTCCCCTCAAATTTGTTCTTCCTTTCGAGAGGGCTGAGATAGGGTGATCCCCTTTCCCCTGTTCTCTTCATCATTTTGGCTAAATTTTTGAGAAGGCTAATTTTGAGAAAAAGAGAGGACCAGAGTTTGCAAGGTCTCAAGCCTTCATTTGGTCATTTTTCTTTCACCCATCAAAAATTTGTGGATGCTACTATTTTGGGGGGGAGATGCTTTGATATAGGAGGCCAAAGTGTTTAAGTGTTTTCTGAATACTTACACTTTGGGTTCTAGCCAGGCTATTAACTAGGACAAGAGCTTGATCTACTTCATCAATACACCATTGGAGAGACAAAGGAAAATTTCTTGTATCCTGGAAAGTAGTATTGGGACCCTTCTAGCTAATTATCTTGGTATGCCTTTGGGGTCCAAACCCCAATAATCTTTTTGGAATAACATCATTGATATATTCAACAAGAAATTAGCTGGCTGTAAAGGTGCTACCCTCAGCTAGACAAGAAAATTCACTTTGGTGAAA
Source organism: Cupressus sempervirens (assembly GCA_028749045.1). NCBI lineage: Eukaryota > Viridiplantae > Streptophyta > Pinopsida > Cupressales > Cupressaceae > Cupressus > Cupressus sempervirens. The sequence goes on along the minus strand of CM053792.1, from coordinate 394,238,026 downwards.
TCTATATTCCAAAATCTCTCCACTTATGCCTTAAGTCTCTTTGGGATACCGACTAAGCAAGCTGGCATAATGGAGAAGATTCAGAGGAACTTTCTCTGGACAGGGGTTGAAGAGCACAAGAGATATCATCTTGTTGCTTAGGACCATGTTTGCCTCCCCAAATGTTATGGGGGTCTTGGTATTAGAAAAATCAGACACCTCAATAATGCCCTTTTAGCTAAACAGATCTAGTGCATTTTTCATAGCACCGGAGAATGGAGGGAAATCATGATTGAGAAATACCTGTGAAGGAAGTCTCTCAGCCTTTTGCTTCATGAGACTAAGATTCCTCAAGGATCTTACATATGGAATGGGATCCTAAAGGAAAAATTCCTAGCTAAGTCCAAGGCTAAATGGAAAGTTGACAAAGGTGAAAATATCTTATTTTGGCAGAACAATTGGATGAGCTAGGGGTCTCTTATTGATCACCCTAATTATGGAAGATGGGCAAAGCTATTCATAAGAAGATATGGTCTAAAAATTAGTGATTATAGAACTGGACATGGATGACAAGACCTGTCTTTGATATCCCCAGACCTTAATTCTTTGATGATTAGCCTGAATGCTATATTCATTAATAACAAGAGGGATGAAGTCATTTGGGGAGATAGCTTGAATGGGCTTTACTCCGTCCCCTCTGGGTATTTTTCCTTATGGGATAGAATGGAGAAACCCATCTGGGCTAAGGCCTGGACTCCTGGCCTTACCCCAAAAATTAACATCTTCTTATGGCTTCTTCTCTAAGAAAAAAATCCTTACTTTGGATAATTTAGCTAAGAGAGGTCAGATTATCCCCAACAGGTGTTGTTTATGTAAGCTCGACTAGGACACGGTCAATCACTTTATTATTTTTTGCCCTTATTCCTCCAAGGTTTGGCACCTTTTGGCCAGGGACTTTGGGATCAACTGGTGTCCCCTGACCAACATCCAAGAATTCTTCAACCAATGGAAGAGCTCACACTTTGGTATGAAAACCCAATTAATCTACTCCTGGTCCCTTCCACACTTCTGTTGGGAAATTTGGAAAGAACAGAATAATCAAATTTTTAGAGACCGAGAATTTCCTAATTTTGTTATTGTTGAGAAAATTGAAAGATTAATGAAGGATAACTTCACCATCACAAAGGAAAGAAACATTGAAGAAGGGGGGAATATCAGAGAAATGAAAAAGGACAGGGACAGGAAAAGACAGGAGGCTAGGTGGCTTTTCCCCCCTAAAAATTGGTACAAAGTCAATTTTGATGGAGCTACCAAAGGGAAGCATGGCCCTACTAGCAATTGAGGCATCATCAAAGACAACTTTGGAGGAGGTGTTGTGGCTTTTTCCTACCCTCTTGGACATTAGACAAATCATTTTGCACAAGCCAGTGCTGTTAGTCACATTGTTAAACTAGCCCTGGCTTATGGGATTGAGAACCTCTGGCTGGAGGGGGACTCTTTAAATATGATAAATTGTCTAAATGGTCACTTAGTGCCTTCTTGGACCATAGCGAATGTGATTGAGGAGTTAAAGTCCAACCTGGGTAAATTCAACAAGACCTATATCAGCCACGTATACAGGGAGGCTAATTCAACTGCTGACTGGTTCGTAAATGAAGTGGTCACCAAAAATTTGGCGATGATGTGGCATGTCGACGATAACTTTCTGGTGGTAGTGAATGATTTAATTCTAATGGACCACATCTAGGGAAGTACCAAAATAATCTAAAATTAATTATGGGAATATTTGTAAGATTAAACATTGAACTGGGAGTTAATGAAAATCATGCAAAGCTCTTTTCAAACCATAATAGCATGTACATATGGCATGCTTTATGGGTTGTCTTGTATACCACCATTCAAATTGATAAATGCAAAAATATTCTTGAATTTTGCATTCTGTAGGAGGCTGAAGTCTATAAGAGAACTATGAGCAGGTGAAGGCTTATTGAACTTGAGGAAACCATGGTAGGGGAGAGAAGTAGGAGGGAGCTATCAAGGGAGGTGGAGAATTGGAAGAAGAAACCAAATATTTGGCATAAGTTGGAAAAGGGTGGTATCACAAGATTCCTGGAGAAGCTCCATGGATTTGATGTGGAGATCACCAAGATTATGGTAGATTCCTAGAAAAATGGGAGAGTTAAAATCGATGGGGTCACTCACCAAGTCAATGCAGAATTGATAGCCCAGGTTACAGAGATCCCTTTGGAAGGGATTAACTTCTTCAGAGATAAGAAAATGTTGACTAACGCTGTCAAAGAATTTGTAAAGGATGAAGATGAGAGGAATAAACTCATCAAGGTGAAGATGTATTACGAGATGGAGTTAATTAAAAAGATTTTTCGGTATGTCTTAAGGGTTATCATTGAATATATTTCTCTAGATCCTAGATTTGAAAGGATTAGAACACACCATTTCATTTTTCTTAATCATTTTAGGCATGGAATCAAAATCTCTTTTCCTTTTTATCTTTTTACCTCCATGAGTAAGGGTATCGAGGGTTTTAAGAGGAAACCTACTACCAACCCAACCCTTCATTAGGGACTTCTCCTCCTGGTCTCTGAGTATCTAAAGAATCAAACTAGGGGAAAATCCCTTGGTGATACTGGGTGTGCATTTGAGGAAATCGGGAGTTCAGATTCAGAGGATGTGCATAACATAAAATTAGAAGAAAAGGATAATACTTCCTCTAAAGGTAAAACCCCTATGGAAGAAAGAAAAGTCACTCCTTCTACCCACATTCCTTGCAGAAAGAGCCCTAGAGGCTTACCTCCCAATCCCCCTAAGCCTGAGCCTAAGGAGGAGGAGAAGGATAATGATGAAGAAGAGGACATAGAATCAGAGGAAGTGAAGATGGGAGGATAATGTGAAGGAGGAGGAGAAGGCAGGGGGGGGGGGGGGGTGGTGGTGGTTAGGGTAAGTGAAAAGAAGGAGGAGGATTTAGTTGACATGTCAGGGAATCCCAAGAAAAGGAAAGCAGATGAGGCTTTACTGCTAGAAGAAACCAATGAATAGATTCCTAAGACTCCAAACCTTAGCCCCTCTATTTCTCCACTAGAGGGGAAGATAGAAATTCTGGTGAAAGAGAGTAGTGAGATGATAATGGAAAACATGAGGACAGCTTGGAGGAATTTTAACTTGAAATCCACAAAATTGGGGATAGTTAGGGAGCCAATGATCTCTAGGTGATGGAAGACAATGATGGCAAAGCCCATTTTGATGAGCTCATTGACCCTACTATGGTCGTTATCTCAGATAATGCGAGAGAAACTGGGCTTAAGCTTCTGAGCAACACAAAGAATAGCATGATAGACAATTTTCGGTCTATCAAATGGTTGTTCCATGAAATTGAAGACCTTAAGGGGAAAAGAAGCTAGGAAGGAAGCCATAGAATCAACAGCGACCAAGGGCACAATGAAGAGAAGAGAAGCTAGGATGGAAGCTAATGGCACTGCAACGTCTAGCGACACAATGCTAACCAGGAGGATAGAATCACCAAGGTTGAACAAAGAGTCCAAAGGATGGAGTTCTCCCATCAGAACCTGGCTAATCAGGTGATTGCTACATTGAACACCCTAAACGAGAATATTTATAGTCTGGGTGAATCATTGATGAGCACTGAATTTGGTGGGGAAAAGATGGAGAAGGCCAACTTGGACATTGGGCATGCTGAGGATGATTTGAAAGAAACCAGGAATCTGACGGATGCTCAGAACTAGGACTAGGAGGACGTGGACAACCAGAAGAACAATGAAGCTATAGAGACCCTATAGGTTCTTGATAGGGAGAACTAATAGTTAGTGCTTTCCTTTGTCTCATCTTTTTCTTGTGTAGCTATTTTTTTGTTTCTTGGCCGCGGGCCTGTCGTTTGGTTTGGCTTTTGATAAGCAAATGCATGGTAGTTGGACTTTATTTAATATTTCTATTTCATATATGTTGTAAAAACTTTTGAGTTTTAGGATCCCTGTAAAACCTGTTTTACTTAATCAAAAACATCATTGAATAATTGAAATCATTGTAAACAATCATCATCAAGGTATAATCATGCATACATGAAGTAACTAGTACCAAAGTTGACTCGTCATATAATCAATTAAGTATAAAAACAATATCTAATAATCTGGAAAACACTACTACTAATCATCAAGCATAAACATAAACTGGCCTAAAAGAGTTTGGCAATAAAATTGGAAAAATTTAACTAGGGGTAGGCACTACATCCACCCCCCTAGACTTAGGCTTACTCCTGGAAGCCTACAAGAAAGGTAAAACTAAAGAACTCACTGTGTGGGTCCCAGATACCATCCTACAATAATATCTAAGATGACAAGATGCTATAATAACCATAAAACATACTACTGTAAAGCATACATAAAAGACACATGTTTTGAAAATAGTACAAGTTCAATTTTCAAATTTTCCTAGTATATTTTAGTTTTGAAGTTTAAGCGTTCAAGTTTGAGAATATACACCTAATAATTTAAGTTCAATTCTAGTTCAACTGGTTCAAGTTTTCAGTTTGAAATAGATATACATAACATAAATTTATGTTTTAGTTCAACTAGTTAACAACTAGTGGTGTTCCAATATGCCTAGAGCTCCCAATGTAGAACTCGAGCTCTGATACTAGATGTAACGTCCCGCCAAGGGATCCAAAAGAACTAACCTAAAGTTTTACTAAGTTTGCCAAACATTTTTTAATTTTTTTTTTTAATAAATCAATTTCAAAACAACCCCTCCCAAATCATATGTGTGTGTGTGTGTGTGTGTGTGTGTATACATACATACATACATACATACATACATTCATACATACATAAACATTGTGAATTTAGTTGATAGGGAAACCCAGACAAACTGATCAAAATTTCAATCTAAAATTGATTTCTTTTCAAAAACTAATTCTGATTAAATAGCAATTATTCAATTCATAGATGAAGGTTTCCTAATTTTCTATCCTGATATACAAAAGAATTCGATATGAATAACAGTAATTCACAATGAAAGATTCATACAATGAAATTTGGAAACATAGATTTACAAACACGATGTAGATAGGAATATTAAATTATATAATTCATTGGGTGAACAAAACACGAGGCTCTACTTGGTTCTGATGCTAATATGCAACCACTCGAAGATTGTGAGAGACTTCTCTTCTTTCAAAACCTTCTCTCTGAAAAATCTCTTCTCCAAAAATCCCAGTCCCTGCGAAAATAACTCTTAATCTTTGATATGGACTTCTTTCCTAAAATCGAGGCACTGATTGTGCAATCAGGCGAGGGAACTCGTTGATCACAATCTTTTTAACTCTTAATTTACTTTTTGGATAATCATGCACACTTTTTGCAAATTAAAATATCTTTAATAATTTATTTGCTTTCTCTCATTTTTTTTTTTCGATCGGTAAACGACCGAAACCTAGATTGATTATTATTATTTGTTATAATTATTTATTTTATGTGTTAAGTGAATTTGAACCCAAGACCTCCCACATGAGAAACTCACAAGTTACCATTGTGTTGTAGGCTCTTGCTTATTTGCTTTTTCTTTTTAAATCAATTTATTATATTTTAATTTCATGCATAAGCTTTATGCAATTAAACTTTATTATATAATTGCTTTCTCTCTCTTATTAATTTTCAAAGCATTTTTTTGATAAAATATTTATTAACTTAAGCAATAATAATATTTAGCATTTATTTAAAAATGATCTTCTAAATATATTATTATTAAATTAAATTAATATTATTATGCTCTAGAATTAGAACTATAATTTTCTCTTTAAATTTAATTCTTTTTTATTTAATTAATTTCCCAATTAATTAATTATTATTATTTATTAAAATTATCTTGATAATTTCCATTAAATTAAATCATTAATTAATCTTTTAATTTGACTTAATTAATAGAAAAAATCACCAAAGGCCTACAAGACGAAATATGAAAACCCACCATAAAATACCACATATAAAATCAAACTCAAGGGTTATAATCACGAATTTACATCATATGACGAATTTAGAAGGATAATCATTTTAGATACTTGTCCTAGTTTTTTCTAGGACAATTGGTTTAAAGGTTAGGATTTGGACTCAAGAATTTATCTCCCCTCTCTTACCATTGAGATATTGCGATAGGGTATGCTCATCATGGCAATTCAGGGAAGTCAATAACTGGTACCTGCAATCTGCATAAAATTCACACATGTACACACACATATATTTTAAACTAAACAAACAATGACAGGAAGTGATGCATTGTGTAGATCCTGACTAGCAGGTGACTACGACTCCTTTCCTTAACCATATTAGAAAAGTCATACATAAAGAAAATATACACGCACACCATACACATGCAATATGGGTTAAGTATCCATAGGAAAACACATATAAATAATCCATCTAACTAACACCATTAAATAATTGAAATCACTGTAAACAATCATCATCAAGGTATAATCATGCATACATGAAGTAACTAGTACCAAATTTGACTCATCATATAATCAACTAAGTATGAAAACAATATCCAATAATTTAGAAAACACTTCTATTAATCATCAAGGATAAACATAAACTGGCCTAAAAGAGTTCGACAATAAAATTGGAAAAGTTAACTAGGGGTAGGCACTACAATCCTAGGGTTAGAGCTCTCGTTAAATAAACAATCTTCAGAAGTTCTAGATCATAATCAACGGCTCACAGTTCATTCGTTTTGTTATTTTCGCTTTTAATTTTCTAATTGGTTGATCTACTTTCCTCAAGATCATTACCTTCTATAAAGACGCATAAAATCCATCTTAACTATCGCTACAATCATTAAATATTGTATAGAAGTTAGCCAAAATGATTTGGATAGGTGTTTGTGTGATTACAAACTCATGACAAAACTAGTTTGCTCAACATCTAAATATTCTGACACTTGGTCATAACTAACATCCATGCTGGCCCTCAACTTCTACACACTTGATCTATTCTATTCACTTGGCAAAAACTGTCTTACAATTTACTCTGTCTCAACTGTGTGAGCTTGACTTATATATGTGCTTGGCGATCTCTCAACTGGGGTGCTTGGCAATCTCTGGCTTTCTCAACATGTAATGCAAAATAAAC